>CAAKMY010045765.1:0-12862 GCA_901111285.1 Corrigiola litoralis | reverse complement strand
ATCGTGCTGCGTTTAACATACCCCCAAGATTATTATCCAATCATAATCGTGCAAAACTTACCTTCACTAGTTCGTCCCACCACATAATCTTTACCTTCACTAGTTCATCCCACCTGTGGTTGCGAATTTGCGACAATCCTAAGACAAGTTAAACACCTAACTATTGCGCCAACCTTGCTCCGCATGCCACCCTTATTATTAGACAACGTGCAAAAAGTGTGCCATCATGGCTACATCTAGTCATCCACCATAAAATCCTAAACAAAGCAGCCACAACAACAAAAAGACGTACCAAAGAGAAACTACATACATGGCTTTCCATATCCTTTTCATCTCTTCTACCATATCTCCTGTCATCCAAAAACCCATTTTCAGCATCATCTTGATCACTATTCTCCTCTCCTTCTTCTACCTCTTTGGCTCCTTTTCTAGTACTCCTTCCATCACTGCCATATCTTACACAACGAAAACCATCACTCAAGATAATATCACCAATACTACAACTCATGATATTAGCCATAATGTTACGTCAACTCCACCAGAAAATGACCCCAAAACAGAGAAAACAGAGGAAACAGAGGAAACAGAGTCCCCTGTTTTGGAGTTCTATACCCCTCCGAATTCCCACGTCGAAAAGATCGAAACATGCCCCAGAAACTTCACAAACTACTGTCCATGCCAAGATTCAAGGAGGATGAAGAGGTTTGTAAATGAGAAGTACTTTAGAAAAGAGAGGCATTGTCCTGAGTTTGATCATGAGAAGCTAAAGTGTTTACTGCCTCGGCCACCCGGGTACCGGAGGCCGTTTCCTTGGCCTGAGAGTAGGGACATGGCTTGGTATAATAACGTGCCATATAGGAGGTTAGCTGTTGATAAGAAGCAGCAGAATTGGGTTAGATTGGAAGGTGATAAGTTTATTTTCCCTGGTGGTGGCACTTCTTTTACCAAGGGTGTTAAGGGTTATGTGGATATTATTAAGCAGATTTTGCCTTTGGAGTCTGGGAGTATTCGAACTGCTCTTGATGTCGGATGTGGGGTAAGTGTGACTCTTATAATTGATTGATTTCTTTTGCTTTTGGAGTCTGGGAGTACTCTTGTTGTATATTTCAACATAAAGTTTTGGGATAGGCCGCTTTTTTTTATCATAAAAGTAGACGGAGTTATTCTGGCCCAAAACCGGTATATAAATCTCTTATTTGACTTGGGTGTGCAGGAAGTATGAGTTGATATAGCGAGCTCATCTAGTTTTATTAGAAAGTTACACCGACTTTTATAATAATTTGTGATATTTCAATTGTTGTATAATATAGTGAGATCATTCCTTGCTTTCAAACCTGTTTTCTAGAGAAGTGGCATTGACTGATTTTATAGACTTTGGTCTTGTTGTGATTTCAATAAGTATATGTCAATTGCTATGATCGTTTGTGCTTAGGCATGATGTTTATTGATTGGTTTAGAGGCTAGTCCAAGATTTCCTTGCGATATGTCGATGTAATATTAGCCTTTCTGTTGTGAGTAATGGAGGATATATTATCCATTAGTGAAGATTTTGTTACTACATGATACTGCTGAACTTTTCATAAGATCATCACTTGTTGTTCTTTGCTAACCATTTAGACTGAAAAGTAGTTGCATTATATTTTCAGAAAGTCTTGTAGGAATCTGCCTTATGAAAATGACCACTTATCTCAATGTGTGACAGATCTAATTTTAAGTTAAAATTTGACCGACTATTATAATAAATTGTGTACTTTAGCCCAGGAGTGGCATTGTCGATTGATTTCTTAGAGAGGGAGTCTGTATAGGTTGTATAGAGGCGGTTAGGAAAGATCATGAGAGAAAATGTTTTCCATAACAAAAGGTGGAAGTAGTAAAGGAGGTGTGGTGGGGTAGTTTTGAGATAAAGATTTTGAGATCAAGTGCTTTATTGATTTTTTCAGGTAGCGTCATTTGGAGCTGCTTTAATGGACTACAATATCCTGACAATGTCAGTTGCACCAGTAGATGTACATGAAGCTCAAGTACAGTTTGCACTAGAAAGGGGACTTCCAGCAATGATTGGTATCCTGAGTGTTCACAGGTTGCCTTATCCGTCCAGATCTTTTGACCTTGCTCATTGTTCCAGATGTCTTGTGAAATGGACAAATTACGGTACTGCATATTTTTTGTGATACAACTGTTTTACTACAGCCATAGAGTTCACAGTAGAGTATTACATTCATTGGTTTGATTCTATGTATGTTTTGTGTCAATGAAAGAGTTTGGCTCTTTTAGACTATAGGGTGCTTATAGTTTTGAAGGATAGAGTACTATTTCCATGTTTGATCCTAATATTGGTCTGGTATAAGCGTTGAAATGTTTGGCTCTCTAATCTGTAGAGATATAGAGTGCAAACAGTTGTGAAGTTGAGACTTATTAGTGGTTATTGGTTATACATCGATATGATTTAGATGATAACTGTTTATCACAACTAAAACAGTACTTTTAGGGTTGACAAAAGTTTCTCTATTGCAATTTGCAGTGTTCATATTCACATCATGCTATCTGACTTTGAAACCGTCCCCTGCTAGATGGATTGTATTTGTTGGAAGTTGATCGTATCCTTCGCCCCGGTGGCTACTGGGTACTATCAGGCCCACCTATTAATTGGAGACATAACTACAAGGGCTGGGAGAGAACGCGGGAGGATTTGGAGAAAGAACAACTGGGGTTTGAAGACCTTGCAAAGAGAATGTGCTGGAAAAAGATTGCAGAGAAGGGACCAGTTGCTGTGTGGCAAAAGCCGACGAATCATATTCATTGTGCTCAGAAGTTAAGGACATGGAAATCTCTTAAGTTTTGTCAAGGCACTGACCCTGACTCTGCTTGGTGAGTTCCTTTCCGTTTTAGTCTCATATCATTGCATTAATGGAGGTGGAGGTAAACCACCATAGCTTGGCTATAAAAAATTATTTCCCCTGAATTTTTATATAGAGGTACTACACAAGGATACACTAGTACAGGGACAGTCTGAGGGAAACTACAGAGATAGTACCAGAAAGCTTCTAGAGCGCGATCACCTTATGGACTCCTCCCATTTTTGGATTTTAAATGCTGATGTTGTTAGTGTTTGAGTGATTTCCTCATTTCCTGTACTACATTCTACGAAAGACAGTGCCATTTATTTTTTTCTTATAAGCTTAGTCACTGAAGAGTAGAAGTTAACTATGTACTGAGTTCTAGTGAGGAAACTATTTGTTCTGAATAGCTTATGGCAACCGAATTCAACAGCAGAATTTTCAAGGTTGACCTTTGAGCTGCTGTGTCACTGTGACCTATCTATCCTACAAGCTGTATGGATAGAAGACAATGCCGTATCCCCATGGTATGTAATATTTTGCTTACGCAGAATGCCAATGGAGTTTCTATTTGCTACTCCCTTTGTCTCCTTATCCTAATAGTGTTTCACCTTAAATATGATAAAAGTAGTGACAATAGGGTTTATAGTCAGATTAAATTGATGACCTGGAGTCAGTTGGCTTAATACTGACTTTGATTGAGGAAATGAAAGCACTCATACGTAAATAGGAAAGGCCAAGGTCTTTAGAAAGAAATGCACTACCCTTATATAGCAGATTCACATTGTAACCGTAAGCAGAACTCTGAAAACAATTTGACACTTAGAACATTCAATACTAAACAGTAAAACAGTCGGAGCTTCTGCCCCAGCCTTGGTGTAATTGACCTTGGATCCACTCTTTCTCATGAGTCCAGATCTATATCCCTTGTCTGAGCAATGCACGTATACGAGAGTCCATAAGGTATTGCGAGACTAGTATAAGGTTCTGATAAGAACGGACACAGGAAAGACTGCATACGACTTTAGGGTGATCAGTTTGCTTACTGTGCTCAATTTTAATGACTGTACGACTAGTTTCTTCCCACTTTATATTTGGAGGTTGGTGTTTTCTCTTCCAAAAAAGAAGGAAGAAACAGGAAACAAGAAAATCTTGGCTCAGCTAAATACATTGCTGATTGACACCATTGATGCTATTTATCTATATCTTCTACCTTTTCACTGTCTTGTTTACCCTTCAAAATTGTCAAGTTTATAGCATAACTAGTTCTCATGTTGAAAATGTGAACTTATAGCATTGATCGCATAAGCACTTTTGAAAACTTCATTAGTGTTCTTAACTGTTTTGTACAATCCACTGACAGGTATACAAAGATGGAGCCATGCATAACTCGTCTTCCAGACGTAGAAAACATCGCAGATACCTCTGGAGGAACACTTGAGAAATGGCCTATGAAGTTAAATGTTGTCCCTCCTAGGATAACTACCTCAAGGATTGGGGCAATTACCTCACTGACTTTTAATGAAGATACTGAGTTGTGGAAAAGAAGAATTCAGCACTATGGCAGTGTTCTTAGCTCCCTCTTCAAGGGTGGATACAGGAATATTATGGATATGAATGCTGGTTTAGGGGGATTTGCTGCTGCATTATCTGCGTACCCGGTTTGGGTCATGAATGTTGTCCCTTTTGATTCAGAAAATAACACACTTGGGGTTATTTATGAACGAGGCCTTATAGGAAGTTACATGAACTGGTAAGGTCACTTGACCCATCTATGTTGACAGAAGTTCAATTGGTTTTTAAGAATTTGATAGTAGAAGGGTCCTAACTTCTGCCATTGATCATTGTCATCGCCATTCATTCATACCGACCAGTGTGAATTACATATGTTATCTCTATTGAGGTATAAAGTTCTGATATTCTGATGTGAACCCAACTTCTTAAATCTGAAGCATTTTAAATTTTAAGGTATAAAGGTATTTTCTCAATTTTTTTTTTTAAATCTGAAGCATTCATGTTCTATGTTAAGCATTGAGTTTAGTAGAACCAATAACAAGTTGGAAATTTGACTAATTGTTAAAAAAGTTTATACAAAAAGTTTTTTCATATGCCTTTTGTTTCCTTCCTTTTTTTTCCTCCATTCTTTATTTTTTGATCCAAAAAATGTGTGTGCGTTTTGTGAATAATTTTCGAATTAAAAGAATGTAAACAATAAAAAATTGAAGAAAGGTACAAACCTTGATTAGAAGTGTATTGGTGAATTTTCGGTTTGTGCAATGTGTTTAACGTTTAATATAAGATATATTGAGTTTATATGTTAAGTTTGTTAACTTTTCAGGTGTGAGGCCTTCTCAACTTATCCTCGAACATATGACTTAATTCATGCTGATGGCATATTCAGTATGTATATGAATAGGTAAATGTATATGCACTCTTATTTAATGTTTTGATTGCTCTGAAACACATATGAATACATTTGATTAATGCCAGATAAATATGTTAAGTTTCTTATATGTTAGAAAGTTTAGGATAAAAGAACTGTGAGATTTGTATACCAACAATCGCATGTTAGGAGGGGGTTGTAAGTTTTATCTATAACCCATAATTTATAGTGTCTAAGACAAGAGAATACTATGTAAGAACGAGAGCGATGATAATATTTTGGCCCATTCTTTTCTTACCATATTTCACTGCTTAAGGGTTGAAATTTTTTTACCTTACTTTCATGCATAAGCATTATCGAAAATTCATTCTTGTTCTTGCTCCTATTACATTGGATGCTAGCCCCCTTCTTAATGGGGTATCGTTTTTCATGTCGACTAACTTGCTTCTTCCCACCTTTTTACTAGATTAAAATTTGATTCTTTTTTTTATTTTTATTTTTATTGTTTTGCTTTTTGTTGTGCAGATGTGATATACGTGATATACTCTTGGAGATTTACAGGATTCTTAGGCCTCATGGAGCTATTATTGTGAGAGATGATGTAAATATCATCCTTCAAGTGAAAGATTACATGGAGCAAATGGGATGGAATTACAAACTTTTTCATAGTGAACATGGAGCATCTCATTCAGAGAAGTTGCTCTTTGTTGACAATACCTAATACGTATTATAATATTTTACTCAAGGTTCAAAGCCATCTTCGAGAGAATAGATGGTTGCATGGAATTTTTAAGTGGTGACTGTAAAAGGGTTGGAAAGCTTTTATGCAAAAAATCTTTTGAAATCAAGTCACTTTCACTACGATCCTTGCAACTTTCATTGAGATATTTAAATTGTAAATTTTCATGTATTTTGTATATATGTTCATATTCTTTTACTAATATATTAGTCGCTAGTGCTCATATTGAGAATCTTTGTATTACAAAACATATGTATATGTTATTCGCTTAGACTTACAAGTAAAATTTATATAATATGAACAATCAAAAAAAGTATTTACTACAATATTAAGGTATTCGACTTTTTCTCGGGATGGTTCTTCGATTTCAGACTTGCCAAAACTAAACCTAGGTCCATCCAAAAAAATACTTTAACTAAATTTAGAGATTGTTGTTTATATCTGTTTTGACGTATGAACAATGTGAAGCTATTAAGCATAGCTTCCTCCGATGATTGTGCCACCACGGGAACAATCGGTAGCTTCGAGGGTGTGTTTAAGGAAATTTCTTCGGTGCCTAAGATTTGGGTGATAAATAACTCGAAGAGGAGAAAATCTCCAATCTAAAGAAAGAAATAAGCTCTTATCAATAGGGAGATGTTACCTTACCCGACATTGAGTGAGGTATTTATATTACTAGATTGTTGTCTTCGATCTTCTAGCCAAACATGTGGTAGACTCAAATAAGAGAAGTTTGCAAATCACAAGTTTACTAAATACTAGATGAGTTGTAGTGGGAGTTTTGACTTACAAAACTACTAGACCTGATATGTAGGGGAACAATTTGAGTAGAAATGCTTTGCCGTAGGTGCATAGGCAACTCCTTTTGACAAAGAACAAGTCTCTCTAGCAGAATGGATTGAGAAGTGTTGTTGGTCTCTCTTTTGCTAATGTGCTAAGGAAGGAAATGAAACAGAATGCAAGTGGTGTTGTTGGGAATGCGGGTACTATGGACAATTCTGGTGATCATGGATAATATAGGTGTTTGGAATGTGAGAAGTTTGAATAAGCTTTCTAAGCAAAAAAATATGAAGTGGTTTTTGCGTAATAATAAAGTTAGCTGATTTGGTTTGATTGAAACTAAGGTTAAGGCCCTTAATTTGAATAATGTCTATCATAATTTAGTTGATAATTGGTCATTACGTACTAATAGCCATTTGCACAAGGGTGGAAGAATTTGGCTTGTGTGGAAGCCTGATGCTTATGTAGTTTATATAAAAGTTGTTATGAGTCTACTTTTCCACGTTTTTGTAAAGTGTAAAAGTTTTGGGTTGTTTTCTTGTGTATTATGTTTTATGGATTCAACTCCGGGATTGATAGAAATAGCTTTGGGATGCTTTGGTGGTGATTAAGCAGACTATCAATGAAGCTTGGGTGGTAATGAGGGATTCAGCTGTGTGTTGAGGTATGATGAGAGAATTGGGTCTATAGTGAAGGAGAAGGAAATTGAAGACTTTGCTAAGAGTATGTACAATGGGGATGAAGAGTTAGCTCTTCATTTAGAGAGAAAAAATGAAGAGCTAGCTCTTTGTCCACAATGGCCTCCTCTTGACTATTACTTCAACTTACTTTCCATGAAGAGGAAGGGAAGAGCTAGCTCTTGGCACTGTACAAACACGCTGCAAGGGAATAAGTGATACGTTTTTGCTTAAAAAATAACACATCGAGCTTTCTGCTTGCTTTTGGTTCAACGGATACATTGGCAAAAAAGCCACGTGGCTTTCTTTCTTTTCACACATTTAGTTTTCAACGGTTCAAAGCATAAAGCATTGAAACGCCTGTTTTCAAACTTTAAAAAAAAAATGAATTTTTTTTTCCAATGGCCATTTTTTTTTTCCTCTATAAAAACAGTCTAATATTAGTATACACTCTCACAACTCTCATCTTTTATTTTCTCTCTCTATTCATACTACTATACTTTCCTTCCAATTTTTATTTCCTAGATATGGATTCCAATTATCCTAACTTTGGAAATAAAAAATCTCAACCAAGAAGAAACTCCAATGTCCCGAAAAATTCAGGAAATAGCCTTGTCAAAATCGATTAGTCAATCAATAAAGTCAATCTCCAAGTCCACAATTTATTCCCCGAACACAAAGTCAATATTGGCAAACTCAATTTTCGGAAACGCACAATCTGAATACATCATCACAAATAAACTTTCCGATGTCTCGACATTTCGAGAAATCTTTCAGAGTGGGATGAATGTACACCTCAAATAGGTGGATATGGTAGAGGAGGAGGAGGAGGTGGTGGTGGTGGTGGTTATATTTATGGTGACCAAGGTGGGAGTTCAAGTATGAGAAATGATCTTGAATTCGGGGAAGATGAGGATGAGGAAGGCGAAGGCAATGAGGAGGAGGAGGAGGCCGAGGTTGATGGAGGAAGTGTACAAGGTGGCCCAAACACGTACAAAAAATACGAGAGTGTATTGGGTAATCGAATAAGACACAACCTTGATTAGTGGTTGGTTGTTGTACTCCAAAGATTCAAAAACGGGCACAAACCAATCAAAAAATGTTTATTTGGGTAAGATTGTAAAGTATATGAGTGCAAGTCATCCCAATGTATAGAAGAGGAACATCAAGACATGTAGTAGCCGATAGAGCTGGCAAAAACTAACACGACCCGAAAACACGACCCGAACCCGACACGAAGTTAGTGGGTGCGGGTTAGAGGTTGATGACCCATTTAAATAATTGGGTCGACACGAACACGACACGAATTTAATTGGGTCGGGTTAGGGTTGGGGTTGAAAAACACAAACCCGACACGATCAACCCGTATATTTTAATGGGTCAATATCAGGTCGGAGTGACTCGAATACTTGTTTAACCCGTATAATATTTTTTGTATTTTTGAATAATTTCAGCCTTTGGGCCTGACCCAAATGGCTAAACTCTTTATCCCAACAGAATAAATAGACCAACATACCCAACCCACCCAACAAAAACCCAAATAATATTACTAGAAAAAACCCTAAGTCCTCATTACCTCTCAGAGTCACACTCACAAGCTCACAACTCACTCTCTCTCATTCACTCTGCTTCACTCTTACTTCACACTATAGGTTTGTGACCTTCTTCTTATTCTTTCTTTTTCTTCTACTTGTTTTCTTCTTACTTTCTTCCTATTTTCCTCTACTTAATTTTTTTTATTCCTATACCTTCTGACCTTCTGTTCTTATTTCACCTTTTGCAATTTTTACTTATGTTTTTTCTTCTTATCATTTCTTATTTTGTAGAGTACTCGTTGTCAAATCTAGTAACACAGCAAGTATGTCTTCTTTTTTTAGCTTAAATAATTTGCTTAAATTTTCAGTTAATTTTGTTTAAAAAACAAATTGCAGTGGGGTTATGTCGTGTGGGTGATTAACATAAAAGTATTGATCTATATTGACTGTCTTGTTTTATTTTGCTTACTATTGCTTTTTTGGCTCTTTTTTATGTTTTTTTGTAGGTACTATACATGGAGGAAGTCGTAGAGGAAGTTCCCATAGATGTTCTATCCGGAGATGATGAAGAGGTGGAGAGCGAGAACCTACACACACCACTTACTAAAGAAAAGACGGCCAGGATATTCAAACCCCAATCTGGTATGATTTTTAAACGCAACAGAAAGTTAACTTCACCTGTTTGGGAGAAGTTTGACATAGATGTGCAAGGAAATCTTGTGTGTTGTTGGAGATACTTGTGACAGTCAAAGTTCCAGTAACTTTGTACATGACATTAGCCATACAGCCTAACGATTGGGCCTTCTTTATCAGCCCACTTTTCTAAGTCACATGTTGATCCCTAGGATGCAGTGTATATATAGTTGTCATAGGGTATGCCTTATAATATAAGAGAGAAATACAACCATCACTTCCTACAACTCTAAGATGACGGCTACAAATCTTTCCAGATAATTGATACTTGACACCATGTTTTTCATGGTAGGAGAGCGGGTAAGATAATAATCTACTTGTTCTTGAAATCATTAACTTTACATCTTTAGTCAGTTTCATATGTTATCCATTTCTCAGTTGATCTCTTTATGAGTATTTATTGAAGCATAAAATCTTCATATATCCTTTTCTAATTTACAAGACCAGAACTTTGCCTCTCCTTTCCTTTTCGTTTTTTTTCAGAAAGAAAGCTTTTTCCTTTCTTATTATAGACATAAGAAAAACACAAAAGGTTGAACCTTTCTACAGAATAGCCACTAAAATCACCCAAAGATCAGATTTTTATACCAATTATGGCCGGCGACAAGGATAAGCAGGAGAAAGATAACAGTAATGTTGTAGATAGCAGCCATCCTTTACACCTGAACATGTGAACAGTGGTGACCTGACAAGCATGAAACTCACACCAGATGTCTTGGAGGGACAAAATTATAATCAGTGGAGAAAATCATGTGAGTTCTCTTTGAAGGCGAGGAACAAAATGGTTTTGGTTGAGGGAACATACAAGAAACCTGACAGTAAATCACCATTGTATGAACAATGGATAAGATGTGACAGCATGGTGTGTTCTTGGATAGTACACTCAGTTTCTAAGGAAATTGCGAGTAGCATTCTCTACAGCAAGTCTTCTGCACAGATTTGGGGTGAACTAAAGACGAGATTTGCTCATGTGAGTGGGTTGAGAATATATCAAGTGACTTAGGCTGTAAACAATGCAGAGCAATCAACCACATCAATAGCAACCTATTTCACAAGAATGAAGAATCTTTGGGATGAATACTCTGAGGTAATTGATATCCCATCCTACACATGTGGCTCGGCAAAAGCATTACATCAAGTGATCGAGGACCAGAAATTGATGCAGTTCTTGATGGGCTTGGATGATACTTACTCAACCATCAGAGGCAATTTGCTTATGATGAGTCCACTTCCAGATGTGAACTATGCTTATCACATCTTGCTTGAAGAGGAGAGATAAAGGGAAATCAGCAACATGACCTCTACAGTGACTGAAACAGCTGCAATGATGGCTTTTAACAAAAAGTATCAACAGGGGAACAAGTACACCAACAACAATTACAACTCAGGCAGGACATACCAAGGACAGCAGAACAA
The DNA here is from genome assembly GCA_901111285.1 of Corrigiola litoralis. Lineage (NCBI taxonomy): Eukaryota > Viridiplantae > Streptophyta > Magnoliopsida > Caryophyllales > Caryophyllaceae > Corrigiola > Corrigiola litoralis. The sequence goes on along the minus strand of CAAKMY010045765.1, from coordinate 1,802 downwards.
TGGTCAAGGCTGAGGTCAAAAACATGGGCTACAGGAGTGGAAAGAAGCCTAGCTATTACTGTCGGCATTGCAAGGTCTCAAGACACTCTTCGGAAAGGTGTTTCATAGAGTATGGCTATCCATGGGGTTACAAACCAGAGAAAGGGAGAAGACTCGTAAATTTTGCTAAAAGGAGTCCGATGGAGGAAAGAAGTTGCAACAATCACCAGAGTGCAATGCCAAGCAGTGACCTTTGTCAACAATTGATTCAACTTTTAAGCAAGCAGAACATCAATCAGCAATCATCAAGTCAGAATGGCAATACAATGGTTGCTGGTAAAGAAAATTGTTTTTCTGCAGTAAACCATAGCAATACTTGGGTTTTAGATAGTGGGGCCAACAACCATTACACCCCTTCATTGAGTTTGTTTGAGAACTATACAAAACTCACCAGTCCAGATTGCTTCATTACTATTCCAAATGGAGCAAAAGCAAGAGTCCTTCACATTAGAACTGTGAAAATAAATCCTAAACTTACCTTACAAAATGTCTATCATGTCCCAGACTTCCAGTTTAACTTGATTTCCATAAACAAGTTATGCAAGCAACTAGGGTGTCAAGTCACATTCACTCCTTCTTTGTGCCTTTTTCTGGACCCTTTTATGAGCAAACCTCAGGCCCTTGGTGAGGAGAAAAATGGAGTCTCCTACGCCAAACACAATCGAGTGAAAGTAGAAAAAGGAGTAGAGCCTAAAGAGCAGCAGGTGACAAGTAGCTTAAGTTTGAAGCCTGTAGAGAAGCCTCAATTTTTTGATGTAAAAAGAGATAGTATTGAGGATTTTGATGTATTGAAATCTAGATATATGGTTTGTAATGTCATTGTTGGCTCAAGAATCAATGAAAAATCTCTTTTATGGCACCTAAGATTAGGTCACTTACCCATGAGAAAATTGAAACTCATTATTTTTTCATTCTTCCCGATATAGCTCATGAATCTAGTCATGTTTGTCAGATTTGTCCCATGGCAAATTGGTGTAGAAAGTCTTTTCAGCCGAGTTCAATAAAAACCACTCAACCCTTTGAACTCATACACATAGATGTGTAGGGTCCCTATAAACACCAAACATACAATGGTTTTAGATTTTTCATCACCATCGTAGATGACTTTACGAGGTGTACCTGGACATACTTAATGCAAAACAAGAGTAGCTCTTTTCATGTGCTGAAATCCTTTATATAATTTAATCAGAAACATTTTCAAGCTACTGTGAAGCATATTAGGAGTGACAATGTTCTTGAATTGTGTGAGGGTTTAGCAAGGGACTATTATGTTCATAAAGGAATCCGACACCAAACTAGCATCAGAGATACTCCACAAAAAAATGGAGTGGTGGATAGGAAGCATAGGCACCTTCTTGAGACTGCTAGGGCCCTATTCTTTCAGTCAAGTTTACTGATTAGGTATTGGGGAGAATGTATATTGGCAGCTACATATCTAATTAACAGATACCCACTCTCTAGTATCAAGCATCAAATTTTCTACGGAAAATTCACGTGGTACCCCTGAGGTTTGCACTTTTTCCCGTGGTACCCACGAAATTAAGTTTTCGCACCTGGTACCCTTCAGGTCAGTTTTTTTCTGCACGTGGTACCCCTCGTTTAACAGACGTTAAATTGTGTCCGTTAACCAGCTGATTTAGGTGCCATTAGAAAAGTGCTTAATGTACTTGCACATGGTACCCCTGAGATTGTCCTGTTTTGCACGTGGTACCCACGATGCCAGTAACGGCTAGTTTTCTACTAACCGTTGCAAAACCAGTATA
>CAAKMY010045762.1:0-22747 GCA_901111285.1 Corrigiola litoralis | reverse complement strand
TAATACTTAGGTATAGTAATAGTTGGAAATAATTTGGTATTGACACACACGACTTTGTCCTACCAATGATGAACTGATATTCTAGACAATACATGTTTGGTGCCCCCTGTTTTTAGTTTTGTACACATTTTTTTGCCTAGAGGTCTAGTATTATTTGATATTTAGTGAATTACACTTAGCGTTATTATGTTTGTCGTCTAATTTCTTTTTTTCTCTCCCTTTCCTTTTCACTCCCTACTCCCCCTCCCCACCGTCGCCAAAAATAACAGACATGTCATCATTAACGTCTACACATGCATCGTAGCTAAGGAAACTGCCGCCACCTCGAATAACCCGTCCTTTTTCAGTTCGTTGTTGACCATGCTAAAAAACAGTATCCTGAGCAATTGCAACAATTGGATTCATTTATATTCCTGGTATAGTTTACGACTAATTATGCAATGCACGACTTGCATTGTCGTCGTGTGTCATGAAACACATTAAAATAAGATCGAAATAGCGGTCTAAGATATTACATCTATGAAAAGGTTGGAAAAAACATCGAAGACTACCTTTAGAATTTAAGTGAAAATCTTGTAAGAAAAGCATGTTTCTCACCGAAAATGACCTATGTCGGCCAATAAACGACCATAGGCTAGTGATCAACAATTGATGCCGACAACATGTAGGCGCTTGTTGTGTGGTATTTTTTTCCTCGTCAATCTTAGCCATCCATTTCCTCCAATCTATTAGCAGGGAGATCATATGGTCCCGGCCATAGTAGTGCCATGTTAGCAAAAGTAAGTTCGGGTTGTCGGAAGTAATGGCTTCCTTCGTGTTTTTCTTATTGTCTCACATTGCTCTCAAAAGTACCTTTGTCTTACTCTATAATGTTTTCTTATCTCTTGTTGTTTAAACAACTAGCAATGGGTTTTGTGGATGAAGCTGCATGGGCTTGGATCAAACTACACACGTGCGCGTCTTGGTCCGAATTAGGCGTATGCGCATGTTATGTTTTTTTGGGCCAATCCAATTCCTTAATCGTCCTCTTTCCAGATTAAGACTTGTCGTAATCAATTATTATCCAATATAACCAGTAATTACCACAATGAAGGATCCATAATCCCATTGAACGGGGAATTAATGGGTGATTAATCTCCTATATAAAGGATAATTATTCTCTGAGCTTTTAAACACATAGAAACATACACATTTTTCTCTCATAAATACACTCTCTTCTAATCTCTAGGCAATTATATATGTGCGAGCTCCAAGATTCCAAATACGAGTGCACGTGTTCGGATGTCATATTTGTATTAATTAATCTTGGAAAGCTTACTTGCGCCTAACGATTAACACCTAGGTCATGTCGGAATAACGCTTTCAGGGCCATAATCCTTCCACGAACAACCTTGATCTTTGATAAGTATTTTTTTGACTCCTTATGTTGTTAATCATGTTGTCATCTTATGATTTATTCCAAAAACATGAAAGCTTTATTTTCGAGATTACATATTGTATTTATCAAGTCGAAACCCCTACTTGACTTATCCAAACTAGCTAGAATCTTCTGATGGCCTTAATTATAAGTGTTGGTAACAAAATATGTTGATATTTTTTGAGGCTCTTCACTAGCTTTCCATTTTCATAAGCTAGTCTTGGAAGAGACCGTCTATTTTTATTATAAAAGTAGACCAAGCCATGCTGGCCCAATTAAGGCATATAAATTTACAACTAATTTGGGCTTCTAGGGAGTTTAAGAGAATTTACCTAGTAAAAAGTTGGTCTACTTTTATAATAAAAGTAGACGGTCTTCTCTAATAAATTGTGTCTATTTTCTCTATTTTAAAGATTGGGAGATTATATGGTCCATAGTACTACCAAGTTACCAAAAAAGTTATACGGCAAATATAACGGCGTCAAGTCTTGATCACTCAATGTGAAATAATGTAGACATCAAATCATTAAATATGTATGACCAAAAACTCAATATTCAACACGTTGTCTTGATCACTAACCGTAAAATAGCATTAGACATCAAATCACCAAGTATGTATTACCAAAAACTCGATATCCAACATGACCTACCCAAACTCTTAGATCACCATTTATTAAAAAAAAAATCCTATATAAAAATGTATGTCCATGTCGGAAACCACTGAGGCTTGCCTCTCGTCTAAGTCCTCGTCGGTGGGTGTGGCGACATACTCTAAAATTGAGCCCACTCCACAACCTACATCATATATGTGGTCATGGGTTTAGGTCCACTCACCCCACCACCAGTTTAGAGCTTTGCCTTTGTATTTGCTTATGAGATGTTTGTGTACTTGTGCGAAATCGTAATATAATCTCTCATGAGATGTTTGTCTGACTCGTCACATTTGTCATGAATATGATTTTTCGTACAGTACCACTTAATTACCAGAAGTCCAGAAGCAACAATCCACTTTTTGGATTTTTATTTTTGGTTTTCTACATCTATAAATGGCTACCCTTGTTCAATTCCATAATTATTTTTGGCTGTTCTTCTGTTACTTACTTGGGATGAATTGCCACTCCTTGCATCATTTTTGTAAATGACAAGCAGCTAATGCATGCGATGTTTGGTATTTTTAAAGATGACAAGAAGAGAAGCCAAAACATCAGCAGTCGCGGGTCATGCGTTTCTATTGTCACCTATTGGACGATACGAAGTACTTGAGATTTTTAGCCTCGTGCTGTTGTATCGTGTGCTTAAAGCTAAGGTAATGCAGACAATATGCAGAGATGTCCTTTATTACAATGTCAGCACTCGTAAATTCCATATAGCCGCGCTCTTGAAAGATCTAATGTGGTGTAATACTGAATCTACTGATGTTGGACTAAAGTTCTTTAATACTGTGACTTTTCAGTCGGTTTGCGACTACATTTTGACGTATTCGGCATTTTGCTAGCTTGGCAGGTAGTGACGGATTCGGAGAACAATGAGTCATTACGGTACAAGTGTGAGCTAGTTGGGTCACATATAAAGAAGTGGTGAGACTCGTACAGTCTGTACTTGAGTTATTCCTTCTGTAATTGATTGATGCCATAAACTAGCGAATTAAAGAGTAAATACAAATAAAATCTAAAGTGTTAGTTTCTAAATGGTATTATTGGGTTTGTAAGAAGAAAAGCCATGTTTGCGTAATTAATGAGTGTGGTATATGGAGTAGGATGCTTATATAGCGAACTCGTACAGTCTGTACATCGGCATTTCCTTCTTTTTATAGATAGCGCAAGAAGACAACAGTTGCAACTAGAGTCATTGTATTGCACGGGCCTGTCCAAACCGATGAGACCTTTGTAAGCCACAACAAAGCCCATTAGTATGGTATGCAAATTACATGGTCAGTCATCAGTCATCAGTCATCAGTCATCAGTCATCAGTCATCAGTCATCACTCACCCAATCACCAGCATGAGCAGATTGCATTTCATCTTCCCATGAGGAGCAGCATCTCATATTCACATTGCAAGGAATTGAGGGCCAAAGTCAAACTTAGCCCACAGATTGCTCACCAAGTCAGCGCCTTTTATTCTTTCTCTCTTTCTTTCTTTTTTTCTTTTTTCCATTTGGCTATGGAAAAGTCAATATTGCTATCAGTCCTAACTCCTAAAAGCGTAAAGGTGGAATTCCAATTTTCAATATCAAAGTTGAAAGCTCAACAAATAAAATATCCCTTGATCCTATATTTAACCCCATATTTTTTACTCAGTGCAAAACGGGCAACGTCATTTCAAAAGAAATAAAATACAATATGGTTAATATGATTGAGCACTTTGCAAACTAACGGTTACGGGTTTCCCATTTTATAAAATAATAAGTTTTAAAATTACATCAACAACCTATCGTATCACCATTTTATTGAAGTGTAAAATGAACATTTCTCTCCTATATAATTAAACCCCACTTTAAACCGCTATTATAATATTGGATTGCTATCTTTCTACAATGACAAACATACCAATTGATATCACTTCTCCCAAATTGGTTTTTCTCTTGTCTCGTACTCCCTCCATCTCAACCATTTCTCGATTTTGAGACGAGATAATCACAAACACGATAATTGTTTTGCATCCCATCTCCGATTAATAAACGATACATCATGTACCTCACTATTGATAATTGAAACATACATTTTGATAGCTTCTCTCTCAAACAATCAAACACCCTTTAAGATGCTGACGTGACAACTACACTTCGACAATTATTTGATTATGAACAATAAATAAATAATCACGATAATTGTTTTGCATCCCCTCTTTAATTATCAGACGGTAGTACATTATACACCTCACCTATTGAAAGATTTGAAGCATACATATCTTTTCTTTCAAAAAATCAAACACCCTTTAAGATGTTGACGTGATAATTACAATTTGACAATTCAATAATCAAATAATCACGATAATTGTTTTGCATCCCTTTTCAATCAACAGACAATACATATTGAAGGATTTCAAACATATATTTTGATATCTACTCTCTCAAACGATCAAACACCCTTTCACCCTTTAAGATGTTAACGTGATAATTACACTTCATCAATACAATAATCAAATAATCACGACAATTGTTTTGCATCCCATCTTCGATTACTAGACGATACATCATGCACCTCACTATCGATTATTGAAGCATACACCCCTTTAACCCACTCTCACGACACCCAACAAATCCACACTTTTACACACTCCACGAACTCACACAACAATCATCTTTACCCCCACAATGGATTTCTGGAACAAAGCAAAGAGCTTTGCAGAAGAAGCAGCAAAAAAATCCCAAGAACTGACCAAAGAAGCAGCAAAAAAGTCCCAAGATTTCACTTCCTCCATTGGTGGCACCTCAAGAATTGCGGACATTGTGTCTGAGACTGCCAAGCGTGCTTCCATTCAGATCAAGGAGGAGGCTTTGAAGCGGGCTGATCAGATCAAGAGCCTCTCACTTCTCGACAATTCTTCGCCGTCTGCGGCTTCTGAGAAGAGTAGTACTGAGGTTTCTGATGAGGAGCTTCACTTGTTTGGTGTTACTGAGGAGTTGAGGGAGTTTGTTAAGGGTATTATGCTCAGTACTTTCCAGGATTTCCCTCTTCCTGGTGAGATTTTTGTTGATCAAGCTTGGATTTTTTTGATCATGTTTGGTGTTTTCTTGCATTTTTGATCAAGTTTGGTGTTTTCTTGGATTTTGTGATGTGGGTATTTATGATTTTGTGTTTTCTATATGAGTGTTATGTAATGTGTGTGGGTTTTGATTGGGATTTTGTCATGTGGGTTTTTGTCATTTTTGATCAAGTTTTGTGTTTTCTTGCATTTTTGTGATGTGGGTATCTTTTGATTATGTGGGTTTTGATTGGAATTTTTGTGATGTGGTTTTTTGTAGTTTTGTGATTTTCTTGCTTTGTTAGAATATTGTGATCTTGATTGCTTATGAGTAAAATGTGAGGAATGGGATGTTGCAAATGATCTATTTACTTGTGAATTTTGGAGGTTTGGTTTTAGCACATTGTTGCATTTGTTAGTTTGCATAAGGGTTTTTGATTAGGAGGAAAGACATGATAATGTAGCACCTTATAATGGTGTTTTACTGCTAGCATTGATTTGTTAGCCTTGTTTGCTTTTTGCTGCTGCCAACGGTTGAAATTTGGTGATGTGGGGTTTTGCCATTTTTGGGTTTTTTTGGATTTCTGAATGATGGGTGCCGGGATAATCACAAATTCTTAGAAAAGACCGTCTAGAGTATACGAGTTTCCTGCAAGTTATATCAATGGAAGTTTCCTGCAAGCTCAAGTCTAATCTGAGATATGCATCTCTGTGTTGGGCCAGCATGGTCTGTCTACTTTTATGATAAGAAAAAGACGGTCTCTCCCAAAACATTTCGGTGGATAGTTGCGATGTTGATTGCTTGTAAGAGATGATGGGGGTGGTGGGTAAAATGTGGGAAATGGGATGTTGCAAATGATCTATATCTAGTATCTACTTGTGAATTTTGATGGTTTGGTTTAAGCACATTGTTGCATTCGTTAGTCTGCATAAGGATTTTTAATTAGGAGGAAAGATATGTTGTTTGAAGAAACGAGGGCGGAAATGAGGGACACAGAAGAAGAGGGTTTGTTGTGGTTGTTGCTTGAAGCTCATGTTTAAGAGAGCATCCATTTTTGAGATGGAAGTGGCTGGTGAGAAGCTTAGAACTCTTGTTTGGCCTCAACGAGTGTTGGAAGGATTTTTGATTAGCACATTGTAGCACCTTGATATGTTGTTTTACGGCTAGCATTGATTTGTTGACCTTGTTATGCTGTTGTGCTGCTAGCATTGATTTGTTGATCTTGTTTGACTGGCATCATGGACGCAGCGAGGTTGTTATGTTGAACAGTTATTGAGGAAGTTATCTATTACAGTGTTGGGTTCTTGTTGGAATTATATGATATGGGTTTGGATGTAGTTCAGGACAAATTTAGTGGTTGCATCCTTTAAAGTTTGGGTACGATGTAAAGTTGATGTGGTTTTCTTTGTTCATGTATGAGATAACTTATTGTGATTTTGAGGGGAAGGGAATGTATTCAACTCAGAGGAGACTCTATTATGTGTCGCATTATGCATTTGCCATATGCTGGAAATTAGTTTAAGGGGTTGATGGGGGGAGGGATAGGGACAAACGTATGTAAGAGGATAAATGATGAGGGATATGAGAAAATGTACTTTTGGGTTAGTTGAAGCTCCAGAGATATGGGGCTGGCGGAAGAAGAAAAGGAAGAATCTGATCATGGATGTGTGCAAGTTTTGAAGGTTTAACTTTTTAGACTAAGGAGGCTGAAAATGAAAGTAAAGATGAAGAAATCTGTGAATAAAGGTCTATGTTTCTCCTGATGGTGTAATCAGTGGGGGGAGAGGTTGTGTGTTTTTATTTAAATGGCACTAGGAGTTCACCTAACCTTCTTGATATCAGAATGATGAAATTCTATGACAGTGAAAATTAATAACATTACACTTTTGAGTTCTTAGCAATGCTTTAGGATTCCGGTTTGTCTCTTCATAATTGATGTATTGGTAGTATTAGGGACCCTAAATATTATTTGGTGAAGTCTATCTGTTTTTTTCACGGACTATTATGTTAGCAAATGAAATATCTTGGACTTTTTTTCTCTCTGCCGCGAAAGACTATTTTCATTTATTTAGTTAAAAGGAAATTGATCACTGCATCAAGCTAAGGGTTTAGTGATTTTGTTTGGGAACTTCTTTGTGGCCCAGTTGCTTGGCATTGATGTATTTGTGCAGTTGGTAATATCTGCTTTTGCTTTTCTAAGTGTACATTTAAATTCATTACTGAATGCTTTATGGTTGCTTCTTGAATTGTCTTAGTGTTACCTAGGCTTAGTTTTTTTTCTTCAGCTAAGAGGTACGTTATGTTCATTTCTCTAGTTTCTAACCTTTAATCCCACCACAGTCCTATCTCCACCCACCTCTTCTCTCTGTTGCCCTCCTCCCTTGGATCTTTATTTTAGTGTTTGGTTGGGCTTCTTTTTTAATATGTGGAGGTCATGAGAGGGAAGCTTTTCTTTCTTGTTATTGGTCATTGGTCAACCACCCTCTCTCCAACATAAAGCGTGATCTGTGCTAATTTGAAGTATTACATTGTCGCAGATGATGATGCAGTGTCAGATGTTCCCACAGTCTCGAATGTCCGGCAGGATCTTTCAGAATGGCAGGCAAGACATGCGATTCTCGTGCTTTCAACAGTGAAGGTATGGTCTTGTTTCGTTTGGGGAAGGGGGTGCTGGGGGGTGATTCGATACTTATTTCTGTCAATAACTTGCTGGCTTCTGTCCTTCACACTTCACTTGAGTAACAATGACAAATGGAAGGGAGAACGGACACTAACATGCAGGAAAACAAAAACTCTGGAATTTTGTTAGGTCTACGAGTGAGATTCTGAGGATTGGTTGCTTTGATAAGACTCATCCTCTACCTTGTATAATTATTGTAAAATAGGAGTGAAGTTTTACCTCACGCCTTCCTCATCTCCCTATGGATACAATGCTGTTTCTTGCATCGACCGGTTACACGCCTCCCAAAGATTTGATTGTTGCAAACATGTGGGAGAGAATATCTTGTATATGTCTGAATCTCTGATTACAAACTTCTTTTTCAGGAAATATCGAAGTTACGATATGAGCTGTGCCCACGTATAATGAAAGAAAGAAAGTTCTGGAGAATATATTTTCTGCTTGTCAACACCCATGTAACTCCGTAAGTGAACTGTTGATAGAGATTGCTTTAGTTTGTCTGTTACCCCTTTTATCTTTGTATGCATTTGGCTATCTTTCTTGGATTCACTGCTTTTGTGTCAATACTATACATATGGTATATACTCAGCTCATGGAAGGAAAGATTTGATGGGAACTATTCTTTCAGCTCAATGGTGTAGTGGTCCTGTATAAGACCGTTTTGGTAATTGTAATTGATAAGACTCAGTCATTCAAGGAATGTTTCCATGGTGAATAACAAACCCAGTATGATATGTTTAGAAACACTGTCATCTTTGTCCTCTAGTTCTACAACTACCCTATTCTTCTTGTTGATGCTTAGGCTCAATAGTATTCTTTTTCATATGGAGGGTCTTTTTGGCAACTAGTTTACTACTCATATTCTCCTTGTATTATCGCTTTTGTTCTTGGAAATATGCTTTACTTCTTTGTTTTATTGAATTTTGTTGGTCGTAGTCAATTTGTTCTAAAGTGACTCCTATCTTCTGATCACCTTGGCTTTGGATACTTACATTTTAGGCTTAACTAAAGCGATTTGCTGAGCATATGCCCATGGTTGTCATGGCTAGTTGATTGAGCTTAGCTTATTGACGACATGGTGTCTAATGAGTTTAGTGTGAGAAGTCATATGTTGGATGGTTTAGAAGTCTAGTAAAGCATGAGGGCACATTTGAGAAGCTTGAGCTTAGCTTGATGGTTTATCTGATGCTAGTAATGGTTATATTTTATGCCTCTAGAGCTTGTTTGCTACATATACACATCATTGACATTTGGAGAGGAAGGGTAGTCCAAGTGCTCTTAGAGACTCGTATGCAGAATTTAGAGGAAGATTTTTCAGTGCTGGCGTGAATTGATCATGAAATTTATTAGACAGTATTTCTGAAGTTGCAAACATGATATAGTTTCACTCCCCTGAACTGGAATTGAGCCTTGAAACCATCCTTAAATACCCGTACTATTGTTTTGTTGATGATGTTAGTCAGGAGTGATCACAAAATTATCTATTGCTTGCCTTTGTACTTTGATATTCTGTCGCAGGTCCAGCATCTTATTAATGTCTGGTACATTTATGAGTTTATACTTCTTTCTTTGTTCATTTCATTTGGTTGGACTTCCCATCCTATCAGAAAGTTTGCAACTTTTTCTGGAGCTTCCATCTGATAAATTGAATGTTAAAAGCTTTTGAAAACTTGTTCTGCACATTATTGCCTCTTCAATTGCAGTAATATTTTTTATCCTAAAGATTCTACTCTGGCTACCAGCTATAGAGCTGGTGGCAGTAGAAAAATCTATTGCCTTCTTCATCTTGATATAGATAATGAAACGGTTAAATTTCCAGTGTCAACCCTGGGAATACATTTGTTTCCCCAGGCATAGCCTTTGAGTATATTTCTCTGATGTTCTGCTAGCAACTTTCTGATTTTCTATATAGCTGGGGAAAGATTATGAGTGATAACCTAACCTTAGACTTGCCAATAACATTGATAGCCATAGTGGCTTCTCAACCTCCCTACGAGAAGTAATGTAATGTAAATACAAATGGGAAATATGTGTCATTAAATGTTAAAATCATTAAATTTGAAATCTTTAGTATCAATATGCATTTAATATGCACATAAGTGTTAACTTACCTTGTAATGTGCATATGATATTGCTGTTCCTGTCTGTTACTTAAGTAGCGATTCTGTTCTCACCTAGTTCTTTAGTTCCATGCTGTACCTTAACCTCAGCTTTCCCTTTTAATGGTTATGAACAGGTATGAAAAGAAATATATGGAGGAAGCAAAATTAAAAGCCATTGAAGAAGAGAAAGCCGCCAAGGCAAAGGAAACTACTGAAGGCGTTGTGTTGTCTAAACCAGATGGAGCAGAACCCTCTAAGCCACTTCAGAAAGCAACTTCATCTGCTGAGCAAGATTTAGATGTTTTCCTTCTGGGAGACCTTGGTGACAGTGATGAAGGACCAGGTGCCTTTCTCATTTCTGTCCTGTCGTTTTGAAATTTTGAGAAACAGAGCTTGCCCTTATATATGTTAATCTTTCTCTGTTGGCTTCTCTGTCAGTCCAGTACCGTGGTTCTACTTCGTACTATGGATTAGAATTGTTTTTACTTACTGTAGTTAACAAGCTGTTAAATGACATGTGAGACTAAAAGTCATGTGAGTAAGCCTGCCTTTTTTTTTTTTTTTTTGAGGCAAGCAAGCCTACCTATGTATAGCATATAGGCCAGAAGGAGATGCACAAAGATAATATGAGCTGATAAAGATGAGAATAGGTTCAGATGAGGAGTAAGCAATTTAGGAAACCAAAATCAAGCTCTCGGGGTAGAAAGGAAGTGATGAATGCAAGTATGCAACATAATCAGCTTTTGATAGAATTTTTATCACTATCCTGCAAGTCTTTCTAGCCCAAGCTATGCGGACTCCAGTCACTATCGAATGTGATCTAAACAACTCAAAGGAATTGTTTCGAGGGAAACATTAACCAAATCCTGAGTATTTTGTAGGTCCCTGGTAATATGCTTGGTTAAACATGTTGACATTGCAATTGTTCTACTTAACTACGTAAGTATAAATTCTGCTGGAATCATAGAAAGCTCTCTAAATTTCTATAAACAGGCTTGTATTGTATTGTATTCTCCATGTCACGTTTTACCAAAGAGATGAAATCTTGCTGCAATAAAAAGGAAATAGATAGGTTATAGGAAGAAGGGAACAACAGAGGGGAAGTAGAGGAAGGACCGAAGGACAGAGGACGTTTGGAAACAAAGAGGCAATAGCCAAGGAGGGATCTGCACAGAAAAGGGCTTGTATTCAAACTATTCTCTATATTCATGTTTTATTGAAGAGAGAAAATCTTGATACAGTATAAAGGAAATAGAGAGCTTATAGAAGGAAGGGAACAACAGAGGAGAATTAGACGAAGGATGGAGAAAGCTTTAAATCAAAGAGGGAAGATCCGAGAGAGGGGTCTTGCTAGAGAAGGAAGCAAAAGTTTGAGGGAATTCCTGTGTATGTGTAATTTCTGTTTGTTAGTGTGTTTCTAAAAACTTAAACCTAGGATAAATAAGGTAAAGTGTTCGAAAACTTCTAAAACATGCTTCCAAGAGCTAGCGATTGGTCAGGTCACTCTAAAGTGCATGTGCTACAGGCAAGCTCTGAGATCAAAAAGCAGGTGTTTACTTTTCTTGCTTAAGGGGGTTAAATGTCAACTATGTCGAGAAGGTGGCCCAGTGCCAGGAAGTTGTCCACAAGCTGAGGGCTAGGGCATGGTTATTTGGATGCGCTATATAGTGGCCCAGATCCCTGAGAAGGGGAAAGAGATTCTATAGTGAAGAGGACATTAATATTTCTTGAACTTCCCAAGAAGCTAGAATATATAATTCCAAAGGTAGAAGTAATAGCAAAACTGTTTCGTCCTAAATATTTAAATGTAAGTCATGAAATCTTTATTCCTGTAAAGTTTAAAATACATAGAACCTTCTCTGTCCATCATCGGAGTCATTGTTCGATTTTCTTTCTTTACGAGCTGTTGAGGCTGAGAAAGACAAAGTTCTTGCATTGAGACGAAAAGTGTCCCTACCGTTCCACATTTATGCACCAATTTTTCTACTTTTTCTGTGACACTAGTAAGGCAAGGTCCATGTACAGTCGGATTAACACGATTATTCATTTATGCAAAAAAAAATAAAAAATTGTGTGTGTGTTTATACTTTTTTACTCTAGAACTTTTATTGTAAAGGTAAGTGACTTGCTACTTCACAACAAATAGAAATACGAGAAGTTTAGTTTGGTTTACGAAGACGTGTGACTTCACAACATTTAATTATAGGGGACTGCATTAATTGTATCACAAACTGTCCCTTAGTTGATTGCTGTGAAGTAGTCCAGTGATCTTTTTTTTTTGTTTGCTACTGTTATTATGAAGGAAAGGAGGGTATAACAAAGAAGCCACTTTCCAAAGTCAGGGTAAGGCTGAGAGCCTCTTTGTGATTCTATGTCTGGAGTCGCTTGCATTTAAATTCCTTCCCGCCCCAGGGAAACCTTACCCCTGGACAGGGCCTCATTAAGGAACCTATGCTCATGGTATGGTACAGCATTACATTGGTAGTGCATTCCTTCAGGTGAAGCCCAGCTTCGCTCTAGATAAACATATAAAGGAAACATGTATTCTGTTGGTTGGGCAGGTTGTCCGCAGAACTTGTGGTCATACATATTGGCTGACGCCTGAGCTTTGCATCTTATTATCTGTATAGATTAATTCGCTTGTTGTTATACAATTGCGTGGGAACAGCATTAGTTTAGATCCACATGTTAGAAAGCTTTGCGTAAACGCAATACAATACTTCTTTTTTACAGTCTTATCTTTTATTGTGTCTTTCCTTCTTTAATGAGCTTCAGCTTTCATGGAGCACATAGGCATTGTCTCTTAAATAACTTGATGTAGTTGCTGTTTTCTACTACGTGCACTTGCTGTTCCTCAACTTTTTTCTTGTCAGAAGCTGTTTTATACGTAGAGGAAACAGTGTGATCTCACTTATCAAATGTGATTTCCAGATGATGGAGATGATGGGGATGATGGCTTTGATGATGACTTTGACAAGATAGGTGAAAGTTCGGTGAGCAAATATCTTTTTCTTGCTCTTCCTATTGTTGTCTACTGCTTCAAATGTTAAACGTGGAATGTCGATAACACAAGTCTTCATCTATTTGCTCAGTACAATATGCAGGCTAGTTATTCTCATCTTGAGCCTGGTTCCCCTCTTGCTCAGGCTTGCACACAGAATCAGAATGCCTGTGTTTGCATAATTTAGATTTTTGCTATGCTTTGTCTAGTTTTAAATATTAGCTTGAAGCATTAAGTCGTGAGACTGTCATTTGGACCTATTGCTGAGACTCGTGTTCTCTCTTCTCTTAGTTATACATTGAAATTGCCATATTTTTCTGGTCCTTAATATTGTCATCATTGCAGGAAGATGAGCATGCGAAGGAATCCAAGAAGTGATTGTGCCTTTCCATGGGGAAAGTCGAAAAGTTGTGAGGTCATATGTTTCTTCAGGACATCTGTTACTTTGATCAACAGCCAAGGTCGAAATTTGAAGCTGTCTGTTACCAGCAATGTTCACTGTTCTTCTGAGCTTAATTCTTCTTTACCTGGGCTCCCAAACCTTTCACTCTATAGTTCCTTTTTTTCCTTTTTTTCAAATATCTTTTTTTCCCAGTGATTCAGAAAGGACGTTAGTGGAGTGGGGGTACATCCTGGTGTATAGAATTAATTGTTCCTTGTGCAAGGTTGTAGTCTTGTAGACTTTTAGTGGTCTCCATTAGTGCACTTATTATATAGTAGTCCTAGTAGGTAAATTTCTTCGTCAGTGTTGGTCCATAGGCACGTCTATTAAATTTGATGCTTTCTTGTGGATTTTGTGTACATGCTTTCATCATTGTAAATAGACTGATTCGTTACAAGAACAGCAGACTGAAATTCCTCCACTCATCAGCTCTCCCTGCAAATACTAGAAGAAAAGTGGAAGTGGAAGATTCGTGCAGGTGGTTGTTGAGCACTGAGCACCCAGAGTTTCATAGTGGCAATTATGTTCTGGTAAAATTATTACGTTCAGGTAGTTGCACTAGACTGGACTAGGTCATTTTAGGTTGGGTTGCTCGGTCAATGACCCGTGTGAGGACTGGCTTTTTGGTTTTACTAACCTCTGTCAACGGGGTAAAGGCGGGAAGCCATTGGGTCTGCATACGAATGTAATGTTATGTTCTATTACCTTTGATTATCATAGAATAATGACCCTTTGAGAGTTTACTTCCAAACCTCATAAATTTTACATCATAGGATAAAAATTGATATGTCAATTTAATAGTAAAGAAACTATAAACTAAAAAAGGGTGTGGCAATAAACAATATGCATATGAACACACTATTTAAAAGCCGATGTTGTCTTATCTCTATAGATTTTTCAAGTTTATGATTTCACCCTTACGCATGTATACCGTCGACCTTTCCTATGTCCACAAAGTTTTCTCTATGGAACTTAGAACTGGTACATACTACATACGAAGTCCAAAGCACAATCTAGCTCACTGCAAATTGAGTACTAAGCTGCCTCTAGTAAATACTCCAATACGGAGTATACAAGAAGGTTTAAGTTAGATATAAGATGCCTTTTCTACTGTACCGTACTGTACTAACTACTACGGTTATAAAAAGTTCGTTGTCGTTATTCTCCTTTGCACACTCAAATGTCCCAACAACAAAATGCAGGTGACATCCGAAATTCTCGCCGATGGATTGTTTAATTTGTCATTATCTATGAGCAAACACGTGTGATCTTTGCCGGCAATAGATGGTCGCCACGTATGAATGGGAGCTATATACTTTGTTGGCTCGACCACACTAAATTTAGAATAGGTCACTGTTATTCAGTTGGCTGACTGTGAGAGCAGCCCCCACGTTACGGTGACTCGATGACTTGGTAAATCTACACTTTTCGGTGCAAGAAACGGGATCTTCTTGGTGTTTGTTCACTATTTCGATCCAATTCCTTGTTCTTATTTACTGTGCTTTCATTTTCGCCAAGAAGAAAATTGGTGATCTAGTGGAATTGTAGAAACATGTCAACACAGATTATGGATATTGTACGCTTCAACGATAGGAGAACTGGTAGTATATCATGCTAACACACTAACACACACACACAATTCAGCGTCGTGTTGTTACCTATATTCAAGGTAAAACTGCACATAAATAAAGTGCAGTGTCGTCTTAAATTCAAAGTAGACATCACCTAAGCATAATGTGAAGTTTGATATTAAAACCAATCACCATGAAGACTAGTATCCTTGACTTATACGGTATTTTGACAAGAGATCAAGTTGGTATTTAAGGAGATATCTCATACTCGAGATATATGAAGTTGACATGCAAGTATATTATTATAGCCAAATATACGATTTTATGATTTCGACCATTTCTCAACATTCATTAAATTATAAGAGAAATTTGAGAATATTGAGAAATATCTACAACAAAAGAAAATAGTTGATCATTTGTAGAAGATAAAGAAAATTTAAAGACATATATATTTGGTGTTAATTCAAATCAATATGAACTAGGTGAAGCAAGATATGAAAATTTGTCATATTTCATAAGCTGATAAACTTGTTGCTATCAAAATAATATATACACTAAGATGACCAAAGAGCTTTGTACCAAATAAGAAAATAAATATGTCCAAAGGAGCTAGGTGAATGCTTATCCGTCTCGTTAAAAATTGCCTTTTTTATTTTGATATATTATTCTTAGCTCTCTTTATTGAAATTTGAAATCAGTTTGGTATATATTCAAGAAAAAAAAAACAAGCTCAACTTGTAATCCATTAAAAAGTTAAGGGTGTCCTTTTTTAGTAATAATGTAATTAATCGTCATACTCCTCCACGCCTAATATAAATCATTTTTTTTGTTAATACTAGTTATCTTAAGTGTAAAGACAATACTTTTGACTTATGCATATGCACGTTATGACCTTATGGGTTGTGACATTCAAGTTTTCAATAAACAAACTACCTAATACAACACATTATCAATTGCCATTTCATGTGTTTGAGTTTTCTATTTAGTGTATTATTATTTGATCAATTTGATGTTTAAAGGTATTATTTCCCCTTGAGTGCTAACTATGCATACTTTAATTCATATATAAGACAAAACCTTAATATGTTTTAGTACAAATTTGAAAGATGAAAGAGAAAAAGTTGACTAATTTTGACGAATTTAAATAATTTTAACTATTTTTTGAGTGTCTAACTAATGTAAGATATAATTGATAAGATATACTCTAATATCAAATTGCTTTTTTTATAGTGAATTTTAAGAACATTCTTAAATTTATTTAAATAAGTTGACAATGTCTATGAAGAGAGAAACTTTTATTTCAATTTTGTTCATAAAAAACAAAACTTTACCCCACTTATACCTATTGAATATGTTATAGCTATGACACAATCTATCAAATAAGCCCCTTCCTTATGCAAAACCTCCACCACCAAACCTTTTTCCACGGTCAAAATAGAATTTTTTTAGTACAATTAAATAAGCTTGACCCAATGGATTTTTCTCTAGGATGTTGCTAGTGGGTGGTTCATTGCTATCATCTACAAGGTCATTTTTTGGAACTTCATTGTTAGGTCACCCCATATTCGTGTGTTACAAATGATAGTAGCTATCATCTGCACAAGTTGATCCTCTGTATAATTACGTTCCTATGCGGACTCATTTGACATAATCAAATTCGTTTGAATACCATAAAATCTATGCATCCTTAAGGTTTGGGATATTGGTATGGAGAAGGTTGAACTTAGTGCTAATTACATGCGGAGACTGCCACTTGTGTCACCCAAATTGCTATAAATGTGGTAGAGTTCTTTCATGCATCCTATCAAGGCCTCTTAATCGCCAATTTTCTCTCACCCCTATATACCCTTTAAAGTGCGAAAAAGTAAGATATTCACTAAAGACCAGAATTTTTTTGTCAAAAGTATGACATGGCATGTATTTCGTGGAAAGTGTTTGACACCATCCAAAAGTTACTAATAATTTAAAATATGAAATTCAGTTAGTTGTTACTTGTTAGTACTTTTTTTAGAGGCCAGTAGGAATAACCTAGTTTCGCACGAATAAAGATAACTTCGGTAAGTTTGAATTACAATTATATGATGAAAATTACATTTAATTAGATAACTCATGTCGTGAAACAGTCCACATTGCCGACAATTCCAAATCGTCAATAAGTATCATGTTTACTCCGGTAAATTATGTCATTAAGATTGAAGCCTATTGCTTTATCAAAATTTTCTTAGGTATTAGTTTATGTCAATAGTTCCACAAGGGTAAAGAATAGTTTATGCTTAGCAAATTTCTCTTTGTCTTGTTATCTCTTTATAAGTAAACACATTAACAATTTGTCTTGCATAATTAAAAGCATCTATTTGTAAGTTGCAATTTGACCATATTAGAGTTATACATCTTTTGGTTGAAATAGTCACTTTTTTTAATTACAATGTTGATAAAAAGTAGCTACATTAATTCTATTTGTACTCAAATATGTTTTCTAGTTAAAACTAAACCGTATCTATAAACAATTTACGGTTAATTCAAGCATATCAAATGATATGAATTCACTAGTTAACAAATCATCTAAACTTTGACTTTTATGCTACAAAATTTCATTCCTCATCATCCCCACAAGGCCACAACCTATAATAGAAGCATTATTAAACAAACAAAGGTACTGTACTACAATATCAATTATCAACCTTAAACAATTTAGGAAACTCTTACAAATTCCACTTAGGTGAAAACAAAATCTAAATTTCATTCACACACACTACCCCATGCAAATCACAAACCATCATTTTTCCTCCAAATCATGAGCAACAACAACAACAAAGTATATTAACACCAAATTGTCGGCTCTTATGAAAAATCCACAACTCCCCCACCACCTCCAAGTTTCAAAATAGAAAGTAATAAAACACAAGTAAACTTCTCCACCTCCCCACATTTTTCTCCACCCCCCATAATCATATCCTTTGCACATTACACACATTTTCTTCTTCTTCCTTTTTCCTCTTCTTCATCATCTTTTTCCCTCACAATCAACCTCAATCACTTTATCACATTCAAGTATTCAACATAAAATTCATTAATAATACAAACTCATCACCATTTTTAATAACTTTTTTTTTTTAATTATCATTATAACCATTTTTTTTGTTACAACTATTTTTTTGTTACAACCATTTTTTGTGTCTCACATTTTTATCCTAGTACGGCCACCGGCCACCGACAAAACCGGATAACCCGACCCGTTTGTATCCGGATCTTGTCTACTCTTATCTTTATAATACATAAATAAAGATCCCACCATTTTTACTCGCAATTTTCCTCCATTCTCTAGGGTTCCAAGATCTCATCTTTTTTGGTGAATGTGCTCAAATTCTTAAACTTTTTACCTGGGCAGTGATCTTTTTGGTAGTTCTAATCTGGGTAAGTCTCAGATTTTTGTTTGAGCTGGTATTTCTATCCTGGGTCGGTTTCAGGGATTTTTTTGATGTGTAAAAAGTTTGGATATTGGTTATAAATTCAGCTCATTTGATCTCAAAGATTGGATATTTGATCAAATATTGTTGTGTTTTTATTGGTGTAAAGAGGGGGGATGAATGAATATGTGTAAGGTGGAAGAAGGAGAGGAAAAAGGGAGGAGGAGAAGGTGGTGGATAGGGATAGGAGCAATGGGGGTGAGAGTTGTGGTGTGTGATGGTAGGGAGAAGGAGAAGGTGAAGGCGAATTCGGGGTCGATTTCGAGGTCGAGGATCAAGTTGTGGATTGTGAGGGCAACAACATCAGTTTTGTTATGGACATGTATTGTGCAATTGACTACTTTAGGAGAGGTTTGGGGGCCAAGAGTGTTGAAAGGTTGGCCCTCTTGTTTTAATCAGGAGTCTGCTTTGGATCTTAAGCTGTCTTATGCTCTTCCGGCTCGGGTTCTTCCTCCGAAAAGTGAGTGTTTTCTTGTCGAATTTTCGCTGTTTCGGTTGGTACTGTTTGTTGGTGGTTTGCATAATTCTGATCTTTGTTGATGATTGTTTGAGTTTGTGTTGAATTGAGGTGACATGAATGAGTTGCTAGGATAGGAAATTGGTTTGACTTGCATAAGTTGTAGTTGTTTTGTTTGGGTTGATTTTCTGCAATGAAGTATGGTGTGTTGTCATGTGTTTTGATGCCTTTTTTGTTGTGTTTGGTGGATGCCACAAGGTTTTGAGTGAGCTCTTGGTTTGATGATCAATCAATTCGAAGCGAAATTATGGAACTACTCTTGTCACATACTGTCTGTTTTTCATCTACAAGTTGGAAAACCTTTATAGGTGGTTTTATGTATAGAGACTTCATCCTTTCTATTAATGTTGTCTATCTTGTCTGTCTTTATTGTAAATACTCTTTGCTTGTGTGTTTGGAATTGTATTATCACTCCTTGTTGCTGCCCATTCATCAATCTGAGAAGTACTGTCTTGTTGCCAGGGGTTTATAAGAACAATGGTTACCTGATGGTTTCGTGCAACGGAGGACTTAACCAAATGAGATCAGCTGTGAGTGTTTAGCTTGGTCGATTTAGTTGTACAAATATAATTCCTCTCGATGATATGCCTTATACCTTGTTTATTCGTGTGGTCACCTGAATGGCCAAACTCAACTTAGTTATTCATTCTCTCTGCAGATATGTGACATGGTGGCCATTGCAAGATACCTCAATGTCACCCTTGTAGTACCAGAGCTGGATAAAACATCCTTTTGGGCTGATCCTAGGCATGTTATTGTCATATTTTCTTGTATGCTTTATAGTCTCTGATAATTGTGTACATCTTTTCAGGATTGTCGAATGTTTTGTTTTCCGTTCCTACCTTATATGAAGCTGATCTAATTTTAGTTCTTTGTACGACAGTGAGTTTCAAGACATATTTGACGTGGATCATTTTATTACGTCCTTAAGAGACGAGGTGAGGATCCTGAAAGAGCTTCCCCCTAGACTCAAAAAAAGGGTGGAGCTAGGAAGGGTCTACACTATGGCTCCTATTAGTTGGTCTGATATATCTTACTATCATAATCAGGTAAGCTTCAGTGTTCTGGCTTACTGGGTGTTAGAATCTTGCTTGTACGCCTGCCTCTGATAGTTTTGCTCCCATTTGGTGAAACCAGATACTTCCTCTGATACAAAAGCACAAGGTCTTACATCTCAACAGAACTGATGCGCGGCTCGCGAATAATGGCCAACCTTCAGAAATCCAAAGGCTTAGATGTAGGGTTAACTTCGATGCATTGAAGTTTACTCCACAAATAGAGGAGCTGGGAAAACGGGTTATTAAGTTGCTGAGGCAAAATGGTCACTTTCTTGTTCTTCATTTGCGATATGAAATGGATATGCTAGCTTTTTCGGGCTGTACCCAGGGCTGCAATAATGAGGAGGTTGATGAGTTGACTAGAATGAGGTATGTGTAGGATACTATTGTTGTCTTTAATCTAGAACCAGAAAATCAACATATTTCTCCACTCTCATTTGTAAATCCTTGTTGACTTGCCTTTCACTTGCATTACTAGATATGCTTATCCTTGGTGGAAAGAGAAGATTATAAATTCTGATTTGAAAAGGAAAGATGGACTTTGCCCACTGACTCCTGAGGAAACTACGTTGGCCCTTAGGGCTTTGGAGATTGATCCAAGTTTTCAGATATATATTGCAGCTGGTGAAATATACGGTGGAGAGAGGAGAATGGCCAGTCTTGCAGAGGCGTACCCAAAGCTGGTGAGTTTATGGCAGCTGCTTAGTGTCACTTACTCTGGTACTCATGATCTTTCTTTTGTATCCCCTTACGCTATTTCTATACATGATTTATAGGTGAGGAAGGAGACACTGTTGAATCCGGAAGACCTGAGATACTTTCAGAATCATTCATCCCAGATGGCTGCGTTGGATTACCTTGTTTCACTAGAGAGTGATATCTTCGTTCCTACCTATGATGGTAATATGGCCAAAGTTGTGGAAGGGCATCGCAGGTAACACTTTTCGCTTACAGTGCTTTTAGTTTTTACGTGTCTTGAGCTGCAATTTTCTTAGCTTCTTTCGTATTGTTGGTATTATCATGGGGGCTGTGATATGATCAGAGCGTTTGAGCTTCCATTATCATGGCTCTTAAAATTCCGGTCTCTGTTTCTGTATTGAATTGTCCCCAGTATTCCTTCCTCCTTGAGCATGAAAGGACATGCTCAATACTTTTTTTTTGGACAGAGCTTCGGGTTTTGAAGAATAAAATCTAAATAAATGATGCTGACTCCCATCCGAGTTAGTAATGCCAGTTACTGAAGTTATAGTGTTCAATGCTATTGTAGGTATGTTGGGTACAAGAAGACTATTTTATTGGACCGCAGGTTGTTGGTCGATTTGATAGACAAGTATACTGCTGGGTCACTGAGTTGGGATGAGTTCTCAGCCGCTGTGAAGGAAACTCATGCACATCGCATTGGTAAACCAACTAAGAGGTTGGTGATTCCTGATAGACCGAAAGAGGAGGACTATTTCTATTCTAATCCTCAAGAGTGTCTCCAACCAGATGAACCGTTAAGTAACATGTGACCTGTGGACATGGATATTGGTACAAACTTGTATTCTTCTATGATCCTCTGTTGTAGCAAAATCAGACTACGAGGATGCCATGCACAGTTCTAGTGCTAATGCCTTTGTTTTGGCTGCCCCCGCGTGGAGCAATATGGTCAGGTGTATATTTGGGGCGCAAAATTTTGAGCAAGTTGGAGAAATTTGTAAGAGCAGGGGCAGCTGGAGGGAGAGCTTATAGGCCCTCGTAGATGCCAATAATCGATTTCTTGTATAGAAGACGCCCTGCCATTGCAGGGTAAAAGTTAGATGCACTCTTGTGTACATGCGGAGACGCCACATATAGATTGTTTGATTAAATTTCTGAGACTCTAAAGGTAGATCAATCCACTCATCTTCTGATTTTTGTATTAGTTGTCTCTTTAGAATTTATGTTCAAGTAGTCAATATCTTCTAAATGTTGCATTTATAAAGTTTTTCATTGTGATCTTTGTGTAGTGTGCTTCTCTCTTTGCTATCCTTCTATTGGTCAAATAACAAAATAGCCTTGCTTGCTTACCTCTTGTCAAGACATTTACGAAGGCTAAATAATACTACTTAAATAAGCAGTGCTAGGAAAAAGAATTCTTTCGCTAGCCTGCAGGGATAAAAGACTATTTCTGGACTGAAAGATGGTGACAATATGCGCAGTAAATCTAGAGAGGCTGAGCTGGTGTTGATAGCTAAATATGATTGTCTTGTATTATTCGGCCTGCAATAAAGCGACGTGTGAGTTGTGACAACTATTTTTTTAAAATATTTTTATGATAAGCACCCCAAAGCCAATGAGGGGGTTGTGTTCCAGTTTGGATGCATCTTATATTGGGAGCCTCTTCGCTCTTCCCCATTATCTTATGACAAAGTCAAATGCAAAATATTACGGTGATATTTAGCAATTGCTACTATGTTTTATTTGTGTTTTATGAATATTGAGATGGATAGAAAAAGTAAAGTCCAATGACACCTAATAAGTTGGTTGTTATATTTAACACTCAACGTCTAAACTTTCAACACTCACCAAGTAAATAATCAGTGAGATCTTGAAAACTTGGTTTAAGTTTTAAGTATGGATTAAAAGTTTAAGTTTTTGAAACTAGCATGCCATAAAAATCGTAATGTTTACCAAGATATTCCCTGTGCTATGTTTTGTCTATAGTAAAAACTCTATAAATTAATACTGTCGGGACCGGTAAAATTTATTAATTTATGGAGTTATTAAATTAAAGAGTTTTTAGCGTGTTCGGCAATTTTCTTTTAAACTAAACCATTTGTTTGAA
>CAAKMY010045761.1:0-14654 GCA_901111285.1 Corrigiola litoralis | reverse complement strand
GAAGCACGGGATGCTATCTAGTAGTTTAATAAAATTATACGGAACTTTAGTGAGTCATACACCATGTAGTTGGACATGTGGTATGTAGACACCATATAATAAAAATGTCATGTGTCATAACTCATTCAATAAGCAATAGTTTTGCGATAAACTACTACAAGATATTAATATAAAAATATTGTAAAGGATGTACTACCTGATCGTGCGAAGCACGAGTTGCCATCTAATATGAACCTAATTTCTAAAGGAAGAACCTCAAATAAATTACTTTTTGCAAAATGAGCACATAAACAAGTTCCACATAACACACAAATAACTATGCTATTAAATTAATTCATCCCACATTTGCTTTTCATATTAATATTATTTGTGATCATATTTTGACCAGATAATCAATAACCCACGATATATAATTGAAGAAATTATATAAATTATATAAATATAATAGTTTTTTAAAAGCAAATATTAACCATAATAAATTTATAGTATTTTGTAACTTATATCTTGAGTTATTTATTTAGTCAAAAATATGACCTCAACAAGTGTAAAGTAATGGTGGAGAAATAAATGCCGTAGAGGTAGTGGTCTAGTAACACATTTTTATGTAGACGTTATACCTGTTGTTGCTTAAGGACTCAAGTTTGAATTTGATTCTACGTGTTATTTGTGGGCTTCAATCATGAGGAGCTACACAAATGGACTGAATATAATGCAAGCAACAAAGACACTCAGAGAACTGGAAGTGAGGGTAAGGGCGGGAATAAGAGACGCCGATCAAGGAAGAGAAGCATACCTATAGCTCACTCCAAGGCCAAGGTTGCTAGCTAAGCTTTCGAGAGATGAAGAAAATGGAGATGAGAGGGAAACTTAAAAGGGTAGCAATGGTAGACATAGAACCACCAACCTCTGAGATGCGACAAAACATCAATCTTTTGGCATTAGCTTCAAGGCTGCTTTTGAACACCTGATCACTACCCACATGCCAAACTGCATCATTATAATCGAGACCAAAGCCACATACCACCATCCACACCCTTACAAACTTACCCAATGACGGTTGTCAAATTGCAGAGCCAAGGGGTTACACATGAGGTGTTATCTTGTTGTGGAAATCAAGCTTTGTAGAGTTCAACCCTATGAACAACGATATCCACTCAATCCATGGGACTTTCAAGGTAAAGGGAAATTCCTTTAAGTTTTCATTTCAGCAATCTATGCTAGTACCAAATATAGAGGTAGACGTGCATTGTGGCTTGATTTGATCCAAATGTCTGCAAATATTGATTGTCCTTGGATAACAATAGAAGATTTTAATGAGGTCACCTCCCAAGAAGAGAAATTTGGGGGTAGACCAGTTAAATTGAGCAAATAAATTCTTAGACACCATAAATGCTTGCGGTCTGGTAGACATTGGTTACCATGGCCCGAAATTCACATGGTACAATAAAAACCCAAAAAAGACCAATTTTTGAGAGAATTGATAAGGCCCTGATAAATGCTGATTGGAGGAGTGCTTACCCTGACACAAACCAGAGACATCTTACGAGAACAAACTCAAATCATTGCCCCATTTTGTTTTCAACCTCCCTGGATAAACCTTCCCATACCAAAAAAATGTTTCAATTAGAGCCTATGTGGTATTAGTTTTCAGGATTTAAAGAAATGATAGAGGACTCCTGACATAAATATCTAACCCCCTGCCCTGGAAAACCAGCATTATAGGGGAAAAGATCCAGGATTGGGTGGCTACAAACTGTCCTAACTTTAAATTGAAAAGAGAAAGCTAATGGCCGTGTTAATGGGAATTCAGAAAAGTCTTAGTAACAAACCCTACAACAGATTTCTTCTTAATCTTGACCACTTGTTGAATAGAGAATTAGAGGAAACCTTTGACCAAGATGATAAGTACTATAAGATAGGAGAAAGAGGAGAATGGGTGGAATGTGGAGATAGAAACACTAGGTATTTCCATCAGAGTGTGATTCATAGGAGGGCTAGGAATAGAATCCTCTCCCTTAAAGATGATGTAGGTAACATACTCTATGGAAATCAGGTCACTAAAAAAAATTAGAAATTTTTTTCATTAAGTTGTTCACCTCTGAGAAAGAAATGTCTAGGGTTGAGACCAACCACATCCATAATATGGACCACTATATTACAACTAACCAGAGCTCCTCCTTCTAAGAACTCAAGTCAGCAGTCTTCTCCCTAGCGCCATGAAAAGCCCCGGGTTATGACGGCTTCCATGCTTCCTTTTTTCAGAAGCATTAGCAAGTGATTGGTCAAGACCTAATGGATTTTGTGGGGAGATTTTTGAATCCAAAGTCATTCTACATCATATAAATAAGACTGTGACCATCCTCATTCCAGAAGTGGAAAACCCTTCCACCATCAAACTGTTTAGACCAATTAGCCTCTATAATAACATCTACAAAATCATTGCTTAGATCTTAGTCAATAGGATCCGACCTTATCTCAAGAGTTATTTCTCCCTAAACCAATGGGGTTTCTATCTACCAGGGAGGGGGACTGAAGTGAACTACATTGTAGCCACTGCAATTCTCCATTCAATTCATAAAAGGAAATCTGGAAAACCTTGGTTTTCTCTCAAATTAGACTTTGAAAAGGCCTATGATAGGATTGAGTGAGATTTCTCAGAGATTGCTTGATAAATTTTAGTTTAGACATGGAGACCTTATCGTGAGCTGTGTGTCTTTTACCTCACTTATTTTTAAGGTCAATGGCTCACTCACTGAGGAGTTCATTCCCACAAGGGGCATCATATACGGCGACCACTATCCCTCTACCTATTCATTTTTTGCATGGAAGCTTTATCTAAAACAATAATATTAATGCAAGCATGCGAAAGGGGAGGGGGGGGGTGAAGTCTAATAAAAGTCGGCAAAGATATGGTGGAAATTTATCACATGTTGTTTGCGGATGACCTAATACTCTTTGGATATAATGACACCATTCAAGGGATCAATTAAGTTCTTTGTGAATTTTTCTTTAGGTCTGGCAAAAAAAATGAATAATACTAAGAGCAGAGTTCTCACCACATGCACAGGACCAAGAGATCGATAATGACTTTCATGACAACCTTTGGACTGACTTGTAATTCTAGGGAGGGGATAGGTAACTACCTAGGGTTCCCTCTCACTCATGAAAAACCATCCTTTAACTAGGTAGCCCACATTATGAGCAACATCAAGAGTAAACTCTCAACCTAGCTGGAAACATAAATTCTTGTCCAAGGCTTGGAGGGAAGTCTTAATTAGGTCTACCATGAGCGCAATAACATAGACACCACTTGTAGTGTCTTAAAATCCCCAAAAGGATTATTAATAACATAGACACCACTTGTAGGGACTTTTTTTTTGGGGCAAGGGCAGGAGAACAAAAATAGAATTCATTTGTTATCTTTGGATAAGGTAACTGTCCTACAAAATTTGGGGGTTTGAACATTAGGAATACCAGCATCATGAATAGTACTTTGTTGACCAAGATGTGCTGGAAAATTAATAGAGGGGATAATCTGGTAACCAGAGTCATCTAGAGTAAGTACTGCAGTGGCATGAGCTACCCTACAAACTTCAAACAAGGGTCCCATATTTCAAATAGCATAGGGTCTAGCTGGGAATTCTTTGATTGGTTTCATAAATGGGACATTGGGGATGGGACTACGATTACATTTTGGGGGGACAAATGGTAACCTTGGGGAGTTTAAAGACAAAAATTTCATGGGCCGTTAGGGTGGGGAGAGTTGGAGAAGACTCTGCATTGATTCTAGAGGGAAGACGCGTGGGTCATACATGACCTAGGTTTGCAGGAGCATATTGTGTTTGTGATAACCTGTATCCCTGTAGTAGGGAGAGGGGAAGACAAACTAGGGATAAAAGGTGAGAAGGGTATGAAGTTCGATATTGCTGGTATCTACAATAAAATTTGGGAACAAGTGCACTCTCACATAGAGTCAGATAAGAAATGGAAACTAGCTTGGAAAGCCTCTTCATCTGGTTGACCCTATGGGATAGATTACCCACTAGGAACCTCCTATTTAGTAGAAAGATATATTACAAATGAGAACACCTGCCCTTTTTGCCCTGTCACTGTGGAGCCTAGTATACACATGTTGAGGGATTGCCCAAGGGCAAGTTAGATATGGGAAGATTGGAATGTCCCTCAAAATTTCTTTAATTCAAAACTGATACCTTGGCTGTCATCTAACATTTGCCCCCAACAAAAGTTCTTAACCCATAATACTTCTACTACTCCAAACAATCTCAGATATGTGCCCTGGTCTACTATGTTTAGCTTCTACATATGACATATTTGGATAAGGATGAACTCATGGATTTTACAAAAAAATAATAAGCCACCAAACCATATATCCACACCCTCACTCACAAATTAGCCTCTGAATTCTTGTCGTCTCACAAACTACCTCTAGCTATCAACTACACCTCTCAAAATATGGGTTTCGGCACATTTTTATTTGTTGATGCTTCCTATATAGAATGCACTAAACCTTCAGGTATTAGTTTGTTTGTGTATGACATGTTAAGAGGAGGAAAGTGGGTTACTGCCAAAGGGAAGCTTATTGTATGCTGTTTAAGCTTTGAGGCAGAAATTTGGGCAATCAGAGAGGCATTACAATGGCTAAAGGACAAAGGAACTAAGAATCCGTATGGTCTGGATCTACATCTGCTGGATCTAGAGCAGATCTGGATCCGATCTAGAGCAAATCTGGATCCTAACATTGAAAACGGATCTTGACATGGATCCCACTGGACCTTGTCCAAATCCTACCTGTTGCCATCCCTAGTTGTCATGTGTGGAATAGTTTATTATATACGAAATATGTATTACTCCAATTGTTTGTAGATTTTCAAAGTACATTGACTTCTTTTTAATTAGGCACTGATATTAAGTACAAACAACTCATAAATTTTGATTTTGAATATAATACCATTTTAGAAACTGTGAGAAACATAAAAAAGGGAGAAAAATTCATGCACATGAACCTATTGATGTCTTATTCTAAGTTCGTAATAGTAGCCATTAACGTTATATACATTACCTTGAGCGCCCAAAAATAAACGTCATTAGGGGGGGTGTTAGGGACCCCACCTTTTGGTTTTTATGATATTTTATTGGCTAGCCTGAAGCTGCATGATTAGACTACCAGGTCTAACATGAGCCAAAATAAGGCAAAAAAAGGATCACCATGTGACATCGAATTTGATGCATGACCCCTATGCCATTCGAGTTGGCGAGTAGGTCAAGGGTGGATTTGACTGGCCCCTAACTCTCTTCAATGTTGATGGAGTCACCACTTAAGGTTTTTGATGTCTCAAAAATTCTATGTTCAGCTCATTACATCCATATTTAGAAATGAAGGCAACATGAGATGCAAATTTGATAATATGGCATTCACTTCTAATCCCATGGGGATGATCCCTATGATATGTTTATCATAAATTTGAGTTTACATTAAAATTAAAAGTTATAACGACAGTTCGCTCGAAAAATTCATGTAATGTCATCAAACTACTGACGTACTAATGAATTTCGAAAGTAGAAACTGCCTTTGAAGTTCAAGTAAGCAAGTCTCTTTGATCCATTAAAAGTAGGCTTATTTCATAGCTTCAAATAAGAGAACTCTTCTGTTTTTTTTTTTTACGAAGTTGGGTTGGTATTTAGTGTACTTTTGTACAAGATCAAAAGAATGCATTGGATGGATGACTGGACATCCAATTACAACGTATTAACCTCTAAGTCAACTTTCTGTTATCAAATCTTTAGGACATGTCTAATCATGAAGGTAGTACCTTATTATGGTATCAGATCCCAAGTTTTCATGGATTCCTTCTTTGTAGAAATATCGGGGGTTTGAATCCCTTCCGCGAGGTCATAAGTTGAAAAAGGCATATGAACATAACACTTTGATCTTCTTCACTGAATTTATAGGAAGGAGATCCATCCCAATAATTTAAGCACTTCCATCATATGACAGGAATTTGTTAGCCTAGAGGTGAATTTTAGCCTTAATTCTATTAAGGAGGACTTCATACATGTTAGAGGTAAGTCTTGAAGAATTAAGGGGAAATCTAAGGTACCTAAAAGGAACAAAAAAAATTTCACTATAGGATGTGCAGATTAATTTCCGAGTGAAACCTACCTAAGTATACACAAGTTTTGAAAGGATTAGCTTTGAGACCAGAAAAATCAGCAAGCTAATTTAACACTTACAAACAACATTTACAGCAGCTACATCAACCCTGGCAAGCAAATACTAGATGTTTTAGATTAAGCGTTGCGCATGTTTGGGTGAGATGATAACCTAGTAGAACTACACCGATTCTTGAAAAGGCTTGAAAGAATCTCCATACTCAAAATAAAGAGATAAGGTGAAAGATGATCATTCTGCGTAAAGCCCCTATTACCACTGAACAAGCCTTGCTTGTTCAGTTTATGTTCATAGAAAACTCACCTCCACAAATACAACTCGATCATAATCCACTTAACATTTATGAGGAAAACCATAAGCCAACAAATCCTAAAAAAACACTAATTACGACAATGAAATGCTTTTATGATGTCTACCATAATAATACAACAAGGATATATGTTTTTTTTTCATATTTCCTTGCAGTTATTTAATTACCAAGCATAACATCAGTACATCACCAAAGAGGTTTCTTTATTGAACAAAAGTAGCTTCCTCACTACCTACTAGATT
The DNA here is from genome assembly GCA_901111285.1 of Corrigiola litoralis. NCBI lineage: Eukaryota > Viridiplantae > Streptophyta > Magnoliopsida > Caryophyllales > Caryophyllaceae > Corrigiola > Corrigiola litoralis. The sequence continues at coordinate 7,912 of CAAKMY010045761.1, read as the reverse complement.
AGGTATAAAAGTTTGCATTCTATTTGATAAAACTTTAAAGTTTTATACAAAATAAAGCAACGAGAAACATGCCTTAAACCACCTGTGGAATAGAGCAAAGACTGTTTAATGTATTCACCGATAATAAGAGAGACAAGTACATGTTAATGGTAAAGTGGGCCCTTATCTTGCTTAGCAATCCTATTGTCCAACCTGCAAGTTATTCTAAGTGAAAAGACTACTTTGAGCAAGTTAGTTAGTGAGACAAGAAGAAGTTAAGCAATCAACAAACTCTGGATACCTCTCATATTAAGAAAATGCATATTGATCTTCTTTTCAGTTATGAAAATCATATTAAAATCCCCTAGTATCGTCCAAGGACCATCCATGAAATCTCCAACTCTGGCAAAAAACTGCCACAATTTTCTTTTGTCAGTCCCATCATTTGAGTCATAGACAAAAGTGATATGACATTCAAAGTTGGTAGCCATATTCACAAATTTGCAATGCACCAACTAAGAATGCACAACAAGAGCATAGACATTTATATACTGAGCCTGTCGGAGGACCCAAGGCCTCTTATATCTATGCTCTCTATAGTTGTTACTAACATGTTGATCATTACTAGTGGAAAATTTAAGTTCTAGATTCTCAATGCGAAAGAAATAATCATCAATAGTTATGGAGGTAATAGTTTTACCAAGAACTTTGGTGGTCAACAATGGATGATCAGGGTCCCTCTCCAGCCTCCTTAACAATCGACACTTATATATTTAAAAAATTTTATGCACACCTTGAACACCTCTAGTGGATTTAGAAAGCTCTATATCGATGAATTTATTCCTAAGGACAATCTTAGTTTGTCCATCATTATCAAGTAGCTGAGTTTGACTTTTCTCTACAGATACCGAAGCATTTACCACATTTTTTAAACCATTGCGTTTCTTTTACGATGAGGAACAAGGTGCTATGATGTTCTTTGCCTTTCCCTCTTCACCATGGCGTGTTAGCTAGGTCAAGGTGAGCAAAACTAGCAGACTCAGCATGTGACTACTCTAACAAGTAACAACCAAGAGAAAGAAAGGAGAGAAAAGCTTTTGCTATTATAATGTCACAAATCTTGAAAGAAGATAAAGTTATTAAGTATTGGGTTAGTGTATATACAAATCTCTAATTTAAACTTAAGTAGAATCTTTTTGATGTTAAGTAAGTTTAGCAAACGAAAGCTCATAATACTTCCCATAAATCATGTAACACTATTCAACAAAAAACTAAACTTTTCTTAAAACTACGATTTCAATTCTAAAACAAGAAATCATGATCTTTAGTATAGAAAATTCTTTTTAGAACAAGTTGTGAATTAATAAAAGTACGTGGTGTTACATGCGACCCTCCTTTCCTTCTAATAAATCATCAAAGATTATGACTACCAGACACCTGCAACCATGCATCTTAACCACCATATCCAAACATGTATCTAACACTGAAATTACACTTAAAGAATAAGTTTGTTGGGGTCTTAGTCTTTAGTGTACAATTGATGCACCAATATCATCATCACAAACCTTAACCGATACAAGTTCATTTTAGTTTGTTTGAAACCTCTTTGAAGATAAAGTATAAAATTGAATGAATGCTTAGGAATATTAAAGTTGTTCCAAAGGAAAGCATGTCAAACAACCCTAGAACTTACCGTAGAAATTCGAGTGATTGTTCCCTTTCTTTGAAAATTTTATAACCGAGCTTTTCTCAAGTCACAAGAAAATTGCTTTCACACCAACTATAAGGTTTTATTAAGAGAAACATCTCTTTTACTTTCTAAGCTCAATCAAGTTTTAGCAATGTTTCCTTTATGTATATTAGCATTATAATTTTAGTTTCTACTCTAAGAAAGAGAAATAGACTTGCTAATTATGAGAGTCCAAGAAAAGTATTAATTAAGCAAAATAAGCAAAATTTCTATTGAGTAGATAAGGGCTATTTTGTCCTTTGCCTCCTTAAAATATAGGTGCATTAGCATGGATTTGTAGACTGATATTAGTTTCAATTATGCTAAGTCTGGTAATTTAACTGACAAATTCCAGTATCACTCAATGATATTATTTCTTATGCTAGTTTCATCGATCAGCATTGCATTAATTTCCCTTGACAAACCCAACAATATCAAGATAGAATTTGCTCGTGCAACTTCTCTTTATAGTCTATCTCGTGGGGGATAGGCAGTATGTAAACCTTTGAAAGAACCTTTGGGGAGGAACTTGCAGTCAATTCTTTCTAATTGGCCATTTTGGCTCCCACGTGAAGAGGGACTTGAATTGCATAAAACCAAATGTTATCATCCACTCACTTAGTCACTTCCTACTACAGAAATGGTTTTTCTTCTGGCCTTGTCTACTCCCCCAGCCCCAGTTCCTTTCCCTTTCATGGCTGCAGAAACAACATGAGCAGCCAACTTTTTCCTTAGAGATATGATTGAAGAAAGGCTCTTTTCATTCCAATAAAACCTCTACCTCTCCCTTATTGTTCCCATCATCTTCTTTCTTTTTCCCTTAAAGCCCAAATAAACACATTACCACCTATATATATGCATTTATGTGCTGTCTTTCTCAAGACCCAAGCTGATATTGAACATCCCATTTTGACCAGGAAGGTATACTAGCAATTTCTATTCTTTTCCTCTCATTATATGTTTCTGAAGCATGGAAATTATGCAACGGTTTTAGTTGCTTGTCTTTGTCATAAATAGCAAACCAAACATAAGCTAGAAAAAGAAGCTAGTTAATTAACTTGTGACCGCAGAAGTACATGTGCGTGTATACTCATTTCCATTTTCTAACTCTTTATAGTTTTTTCTTTGCAGAACAAGTGAATGAAAAGGATAACTATTGATGGATAAGAGCACTTCAGTGAACTTCTTAAAAGTCTTCTGCTTTCCTTTGAGAGCTACCTCTCGTAGTTGAGCCTTGAGGGTCTCCAGTACATAGTGTGACAATGTTGAACTCCTTGAACTACAACAATCCTAGTCTAATCTTTTATGATATTGTGAGCTATCTTACTGATGATATAAACCCAGATTATAAGCAGGAAGATGCACCTTACTACCAATTACCTTCTCCTTTTATTTACAATGAGATCCTTAGCAACCATGACCTTGCAAACATTCCACAACACTTAAATAGTGTTCAGAATAGCCCTGTTGTAACAAAAGATTCCTCCATCTTGGAATTGACTACTGACAAGATGCACTCAAACAAGGGTGGTGAAGTCAATGGAATAGTAGAAGATGATATCGTCAATAAAATGACAAAGCCCGGTGCCAGTCAAAGCTCGAAGAAAAGGAGATCCTCTAATAAAGATAGGCATAGCAAAATTCGCACTGCACATGGCTTAAGAGATCGAAGAATGAGACTCTCACTTGACGTTGCTCGCCCATTTTTCAAGTTGCAAGACGTCTTAGGGTATGACAAGGCCAGCAGAACGGTTGAGTGGCTGTTGACGCAGTCGAAACCGGCCATCGAAGAGCTCCTTGAAACCAAGCATGCGAGCCCAAGTGGTCTCACCAAGTGCACAGTATCATCAACCTCTGACTGTGAAGTAGAGTCCATGATAGTAGAGCAAAGGCAAGCGAATTCCAAGGAGAAGAAACCTTTAACATATGCTGCAGACAACACCAAGCCTAAGCAGAAGAGAAAGGGTACCACAAAAGAGGCAAGGATATGTGCCAGAGAAAGGGCAAGACAGAAAACATTAGAGAAGATGCAAAATAGAGGGGTTAAGAATGAGGAGAAATCATCACCTCCTTTGACTTGGCAAGCTTGTGAGATGATGGAGGGATATAACGATCTACAATCAATCAGTTATATAAGCGGTGATGCTGTTGAAGTTGGAGAACATTATGTTAATGGCTCCCTCACGGGCAATTGGAACCCCTTGATCAATTTTAGTTACCAGCCAGATGGTCAAGTTTACCAATGTGCCCCAAAATAAGCGCCCTAAAGTTTCATGGTCAGGTAAAGATCATTAGTTTGATTATGAGTTTTCAACTGATAGTATAACACGGCAAATTATTAGGTACACCTCTCATGTCTAATTTAAGGTATTTTTATTTATTTATTTATTTTGCCAATAAATACATAAAAGTACATATAAATATACTTGAGAGTACATATTCTCAGGTGTATGCAATAGATGATGGTATGATGGTATAACACTATGAGAACATTTACGATTCATATAATTAATCTTGTTGAGTACTACCTCCATTTCTTCTTATTCTTCCCACTTTTTTTGCACATATGCCAATGCACATCTTATATCCTAAATATCTATAATTATATGTTAGTAAAAATTATAAAAATTTGATATTCTTAATTTACTCTCATTAAGACAAATCAAACAAGATCCCACATCACTATATTTTATCTTATTTATTAAAAGTTCATTTGATCTTTATCTTTAATTATGAATAGTGCTCAAAAGTGAAATGAGAAGAATAAGAAGAAATGGAGGTAGTATATAGTTTGGGGTGTTCCCCTCATCTTCACACCAAGAAAGAAAAAAAAAATTAATCTTGATGAAATGTCTAAAGAATGCGAGGGCCGCAGTAGATATTGTATAAAAAAAGACAATCGTTGGGAGATATTGTTATCTTAAGTCTTGAGATAAGGATCAAGATTGGCCCAATGGTTGAGAACTCAACCTGCCTGGGGGTTGTCCTAGGTTCGAATCCTTATACCCCCTCCCCCGCAATATTAGTTGCTCCAATGTACCAAAAAAAAAAAAAAATCTTAAGTCTTGAGATGGTCGATTGACAAAACATAATGAGGCCACTAATATAATTGTGACCTTTTATCTTAAACTGGTCTTTTTGTTACAATAAGGACAAAAACCTATCACTTAAATAGTAATTAATTTTATGTTTATTACAAACACACCATTTTTTTTATAATGCATAATGATCAGGTAAGTTTCAACAGGTCATGTAGCTTCTATTGTTGTGAAGAAATGACATATTACCTTATTAAAATAAGAGTTCATATCACCAATCTTTACAATTTCTCTACAAAGAGGTTTCTTGCTTGTATTGTCACTACTTTCTAATCTAATGATTTTCCATATTGTTGTCTGGCACTATTTGATGTCATATTTTTATTATTAATGATTATAAATATAAAATTATAAAAAAAACTATATAAAAGTATTTTTGTATATAAATCTAAGCATCCAATTTTTTTTGAAAATGATATGTTGAGTTATTGATAGTTAAAGTGTGATATCAACAAATATAAAGACAATTATCGAGAAATCACTATCTAAGAGGTAATACATACTACTAAACAAAAGTCCAATTCTAGTGGTTATTGGTTGACACAAAGTTATGTAAGAATTAGAAATTCCTACGACTTGAGAATTGAAAACGTTGTTTGGTAGACCAAAATTTACTAATTAAAAATGAAGGAATTAAGAATTCCATATTTATAGAAAATTGCTATGAATGTGGGAATTAGACAATACGCCTCCCCCTCGGTCATTTACAGTTCATACTTATCTTAAGATTTCAATCCATGTATGAACCAAACAACCACCTAGTCAATAACAAACTACTTGATTTTTTTTTTAATCTTCCTTCATGCTCAATGACTGCCATGCGTTAAGTCTCTTATCTCATATGCTTCCACTCATAAATCTTGTCATTCCTGCAAATGTCTTGTTCATGGTCACTAAATTAGAAATTTGGTCCATTATGGGCTCTGGGGGATGCAAATTCTTGCATAGTACCGTGAGCTTGAATATTTTGCTTCATCTATTAGATGTATCACTTATTATGCCCAAGGTTTCATCAGATTATTGTCCATGTATTAAAACATGTCTTGTTTTTATTTCAAAAAAAAAAAAAGACTTTTTTTCACATATTATGCTACATATAGTTTCTTTATATGAAACTATGTGCATGTTTTAATATTATGCATGTTTATACTCCTTTTGCTCAACATAAGGTTTATCTTTTTCCGTAATCCCTAGAACAACAGTTTGACCATTACTTTTTCTATTTATATATTATTTTTTTAAAAAATTTTTTACTCTTGTGAAAGATTTTTTGTTATAAATTCTAAATATCTTATTCTCTTACTATGATTCTTTATGTTTTAATGTCAATTTTTGGTCAAAATTTCACATGTTTGACCCCAAAAGTCCAATAAAGAATCTTATTATGGAGTAGAGGGATTAGTAGTTATGATTAGGGATTTATATTATTAGAGCAATGATTGTTATTTTTCTATTAAAATATCTAATAATCATAAAAAAGAGGAGGAATTAGAAGATATCTATAAAGAGAAAAACATGACTTCAAGAGTTTAAGTTCAATTAAAAGAGTAAATAAAAGAATTCACCATAAGCATTTTGCAAGCAAGAATTCAACATTAAAATTTTTTAGTATGAAAAATCCATACAATACTATCAAAAGTTGTTTAAGCAACATTAATTCTCAAGCATGCTTAAGTATATGCTCAATGCCATATGTTATTTCTTAAATTTTACAAATATGGAAATTTTTATTGGCACCAACTACATTAACTATATATCGTATATGATTTCATAAGTCCTACATATAGTAAGAATGGAGGTATTCTATATGGCACAATGACGGCTACTTGAGACATGGTGTGTAATAAATTGACATACTAGCAATTCAAAATAAAAAATAGATAAATATATATTTAATTATAAACAATATATAATTTATTCCAGCCTAGCGGCCCTTTTCACTTATCCACTATTATTTATGTATTTTATCTTATCTTCTTTTTCTAAAATTTTTCCTTTTTTTTTGATAGAGAAAGATGTGGCAGCGCCATCAAACAAAAGAACATGTACTTAATACATACTCTCTATACTTTCTAACCCCCATGGGTTAGAGATACTTCATGATTTCTTTTTCTATGGAACTTTTTTTATTTGGTCAGGATAATACCTTACAATAGGTACTAATAAGGCGGTTCTTACTTATTTCTCCAAACCTTTTTTTTTTTTTTTACCATTTTTGTTGTTCTTCCCGACTTTTTTTTTTCAGTTTCTTGAAACTTCCGAAACTTTTTTCTTAGGAAAAATTAACGCCAATAATCCGAACTTTGGGCGGTCTTCCACGGATAATCCCAACTTTGGGTAATCCCAGTATAATCCGTACTTTGGGTCATTTTTTACAAGAACGATCCCTTTGACTCCAAACCTAAAACCCTAACCTATTTTTGACCGAACCACCGTTTCATCTCTCTCTTCAATTCCCTCACCCACCTCTTCATCACCCTCCTTCTCCTCCTTTCACCACCATCCTGAAAAATCTGCTCCCACTTCTCACCCTCTCCTTCTAACTACCAACTTCATCATCCTCGCCATAACCAAAACCCGCAAACCTCAAATTCATAGAAAATAAAACTCTCCCTAAAACACGAGGAAGGTGTGCGAATTTCGTCCCTTGCTTTCGAGTGACGAAATGGCTTTGCCACAGTCCATCATCAACACCTTATTATCGATTCTCCGCCACCACCATACAGCGCCCCCCCCCCCCAAACTCTGCGCCTTATGTTCTAAGTGCACCGCCCATTGATGCTCCACTTCCAACACCGTCCCTCCCTTCCATTGACACTCCGCCGCCAACACCTTCAAGTAGATTAGCTCCTGAGCACCGTTGTGTGCTAATATGTTGGCCTTTTGCCGGAACAATCAAATAGGCGGAGAAATGGTGGTGGTACGTGGAGCGATAAAGGGGTGTGAATATGATGTTTTAGTTGGTGAGGGGGGATGGGTTTTTCTGGGTTTGTCATAAGGGAAAGGTGTTCGATCAAGGGCTTATCGTGGGTGGGGGTGAGGGTGGGGTGGGGGTGGTGTTCGCAAAGGTAAGGAATGGTGTTCGAGGGGCGCGTGGGTGGGATGG
>CAAKMY010045751.1:0-11089 GCA_901111285.1 Corrigiola litoralis | reverse complement strand
GGCAACATCGCCCAGCTTCGGGCTCCCTTTTCTCTTCTCTGTGTCGGTTTGTGGGCTAATGGTAATGGGTTGGTTTGTTGTGTCAATGGTGGATGATGAAGATGATGATGGTGATGGTAATGGTGGGTCTTTCAAGGGGGATTGTTTGTGTGAAGATGATGATGATGGTAAATTGGTGAAGATGGTAATAGCTTAGGTTTCTAAGATGATGATGGTAAATTGGTAGAGTGGAGTTGAAGGAGCACTTGTTAGTTGCATTTGTTTGTTTGTTGGGTTTGTTTGCGAATGAGAGGGAGTTTGGGTTTCTGTGAGTGAGCTGTCAGCACTCAGCAGGTGTAAAGGAGGGTTGTTTTGAGTTTTTTTTTTCAAATAAAGTAAACCGCTAATGGTGTTAGCGGTTTACCCACTTTTTACGCTAATACCATTTGCGGTTTACTCAAATAAACCGCATTTCTCATTTGCGGCTATATTTGAAGTAAACCGCTATTGGCATTAGCGGTTTATGCTTTTTAAATTGGAAAAATTAATGGGAATAATCCCAAGTTTGGCGGTTTCTTTTTTATTAATCCCAAGTTTCAATCGCGTTTTTTCTGTTGCTCCCATTTCACCGAACCTTCTTTCCCAAGCCTAGTTGGCATCTCCCAAGCCTATTTTTTTTTTTAATAAACCTCCTTTTCCCCACCACCACCACCCACTTCATCCTCACTCAGTCACTCTTATACTATTCTCCAGTCTCCACCAAAAACTCATCCACTCCCCCTCCCTCATCTTTCTCCTCCCACGGCCATCTCTCTCCTCCCCGCCCTATGCCCCCATTACTCGCTACATTTGGCCTGCTACAGTGGCACAGTAGGGGGGAAAACTGCAGGGGGGTGGGTGAGTGACTTTGAGAACGAGAAGGGGTTCGGGTTCCAAAGTTAGCAAAGGACTGCCTAGTAAAAGTAGCCAACCCAGTTCGCACAAAGTAAGCTAGGATTGCGATGAAGTGGGCCCCCAAATGAAGCTCAAATTACAATGAAGAAGAGGGGGCAGATTTCATAGTGTTTACGGACGGTCGAGTTTGGGGAAATTGGCTAAGGACGTTGCGGTGGTGGTCGTAAATGGTGAGGGTGGGTATTGGTGGGGATTCGCGGATGTCGGTGAGGTGGCGAGGAAAGTGGTCGGTGTGGGTAGTGGTGTCAAGGTGGCCGGTTCTCTTGCAGTTTGGTCGAAAAGAGAGAAAACACGAGAGGGAAAAATGATGTGTGGTAGAGAGGGAGAGTATGTGGGTTCGGTGGGGTGAGCTTTGGTGGTCGGATGTGATAGGGGATGGTGGTACAGTGGGATGAGAGAAAAGAGGCGAGAGTGATCGAGAGAGGGGGTTTGAGAGTTTGGGGGTTCTTTATTGTTTTTTCTTTTTCTATTTTTATTTTTCACGTGGTTGCTTTTTATTGGTTAAGGCTTGTTTGATCTGGAGGGGAAAAGCCACGTAGGTTTGGGACATATCATATTTGCTTCGTGAAAGTAGGTTCGTTTAAATGGGAGCAATAGAAAAAATCCGACTCAAACTTAGGATTAATGCAGAATAGTCAAAAGTTGGGATTAATAAAAAAGAAACCGTCAAACTTGGGATTATTCCCATTAATTTTTCCTTTTAAATTAAAAAAAATATTTTTGGGATGACTGTGCTGACGTGGACAGTATTGTGGGCAGGGGCGGAACTAGGATTTTTTCTTAGGGGAGACCAACTAAAAATTTTCTATTTTTACGGGGATAAAGTAAAAAAAATTCACTGTTTTTATGTATTTTTTAAAAATTTTCCTTATAAATTTGCAAAAAAAGAAAAAGTTGGCGGGGACCGGAGACCCCTTGGGTCCAAGGAGCGGTAATGTGGGAATAATTTTAATATGGAACCATACTTTAGGAAAAAATTCAATTACAACACTAAATCACTAAACACGATTACTAGTGGAGTAAAGTTGTTCAAGAATCCCCAAAACAACAGTACAAATATGCTTCAACCCATCCTCCCCAACCTTCAGCTCCGCGGGGTAACCCAGACCACGATATCTCTTGAATGCGTTCCGACAAACATTTGGATAGTCAGCTGCCGCAGTGACATGCACGGAAGCATAATCATAGTTTTCCAAGGACAAATCATCAAGTGAGGACTTGAGAGAATCATTAGCATATGAATACTTAGTAGCACATAACTGAAGTACCTTCTTCATGTTACCATCACTAGCACTACTAAGAAGCTGTGATGATAAGTAAGCATAAGTCCCTGTGGCATTAGCGATCCCGGTATTTACCATAATAGTTGCCAAGCCTTTGAGGTCAGTTTGCGAGCTTGCTGGATTGGATTTAAGCGAGGATATGCACAGATCAATGTATTTGGTGCTCTTACATGTCTTCTGGATCAAATTATCATCTGCTTGCACTAGTTGGCTTGAATAGTTTATGTTATGGAGGATGAACAGGAGAATAATTAGAAAGAAAGGACTACGGATGTTACTCACCATTTTGGAGCTAAGGGGCTTCAATTTGGAGTTGGAAGTCACCAGATGGTTTATATTATGGCTTATACAGTTATATGTGCTCGAATATTGTTTATATCCAGCGGTTGTTTCTTATCTGGTTATGGAACGTAATTATTGAGGTGTATGTATTTTTTGGCTTCTATACAAGAGCTGGACTGATGGTGGTCACTAATTTAATGTTCGGTATTCGTTATGCTTGGTTAACTTTATCGATTGTGAGACATTACATGGCAAGTAGCGTTGAAATCATATGGCTATATTTGGAGGCTTCCCAGCTGACAAAAACAAGAGATCACGGGTCAATATGAACAAATCATTCAAGGCCTATCATTCACCTTTTTCTGATATCTGGACTTTCCCCCACCTGATAAACAGTAGTTGTCGAATTGACAATATGGACAGGGTTTCATACTTCAGCAAATTAATTCGAGAGTACACTACCTTTATTATGACAATTCGAGAGTATTTATTTTTATTCCCCAGTAAAATATAAATTAATTTTTCTAGATTTCATTTAGGATTTTTTGTCACACACTACCTTTATTTTAGATCTTTTTATGAAAGATTACATTTAAAGTCGTTTATGGTGAGACACTACCCTAAATTTTTTTTTTTTTTTTTGTCAAACGCTATTAATTAACGTCCCCCGTTTAATTAGTTAGACTTTCCGGTCCATGTGTGCAGGGGAAGGGGGTAATTACCCCCCCCCCCACACACACACACACAAACACTCCCTTTTTCCCTCCAAATACCTTTCTCCCTCCACTAATCCATTTCAATTCTCCCCTTTTCCCCCTCTTTTTATCTTCTTCACTTTCCTTCCTGCTGTTGACCAACTTCCCTTTATTTCCCTCACCTTTTTCCTTCCCGTCTCTCTATTTCCCCTCTCTTTTTCTTTCCAGCCACTCCATTACCCCTCACAATGCTACCAAGGTATTGGGTAAGCTAGATAACTAGTTGCGTCATACCACATTGAGTCCATGAAATTTTTGGGTAAACCACAATAACCACATCTTTCTACTCCCGAACCAACCAAAAGGCATAATTACCGTATTGGGGAAGGATTATCCCTCAAAATATGAGCTAGGATTTCAAAGGAGTGGAAAAGGGGAATTCTTTAATTTTGTAGAGAGTACAAAGACGTAATTTTCCACCATGGTGGATGAGTTCATGACAAATAATCAAGCATCCAATACAAATGAGACAAAACTGCAACTAAACAACAGATCCTACATTGCACTCCTATTACAATGTAACTAGCATACAAACACACCTTTGGCTTCAACCATGTATCACACAACGAGAATTCACTATACCCTCTTCAACTTATTTCCAAGATCATTTGTTCGATCCCCTTACACCCCTCCTCCCCATTACGAAAAGAATCTCACATTGGGTCTCTTTGTTCTTGTTTCCATGTTAAGTTTCATGTCCCTCCCTTTTCCATTCCAGCCTCTCCAACAAAGGAATAAACACATTGCAATTAGAAAGATGCACAAAATGAAGTGCTAAAGATAGCCAATTTTATACCCACCGATGTTGTCTTGTTACAAGTACAATTAGACCCAAATTATTGTCCTTTTGATACCATAAGTGAGTCTAAAAAAGGGTGAATCTTTGAATGTGCAAAGGAGAGAGAAAAATGAAACATGAAGGAGTGAAGTGATGATTACCATGATTCAGTAGAGAAGTAAAGAGAAGGTGGGTAGGAAGAGTAAAGAGAAATTGAAGTTTGGAGGGAAAATGGGTTGAGGGGTTGGGGGAGGGGGGGGGGAACTAAAACAGTTACAACTTCTTATCCGTGTAGGGCACAAATGGACGGAAAGTCTAACAAATCTAACCGAGGACGTCAGTTGGTAGTGTTTGGCAAAAAAAAAATGACTTTAAAGGTAGTGTCTCACCATAAACAACTTTAAAGGTAGTCCTTCACAAAGCGATCTAAAATAAAGGTAGTGTCTGATAAAAAAAATCCTTTCATTTACTACTCTTTTAATTATTACCTTTCAAGTTGGGCAATTAACCTCTAGGATTATTATATATGACAGGAGAAAATAAACATATCAATTGACTATTTTCGTATATTCATATTTGTGGAAAAATGTAGTCTAACTAAAGCCTTACTTGCATGCACATATCATCACACTATATTAATTCAAAATAGGAGTTATTCTCTTTCCTCCTCTTTCATGAATCCACCTCATCAACCATGATCAAGCCATATCATTGCTCTTGAAAAGGAAAATTGGATGAAATACACAAGCAACTTAGCCATGATAACTTTTGTTTTAAGCTAAGGCAATACCATATTCTAGAAAAGATTAATGTGATATGTGTATTATTTTCCAAAACAGTAGCACACTAGCACCTTGCCACCAAATTTATGCCTTTTACAATAATACATAGTGTAATCATGTTGGAGTAGTATCTTCGAACAACTTCTATTATGATAATTAATATTATAAAGAATAACCTTTGGTTAAATTTAATCATTAGTTAGTTGATTAACGTATATCGATAACGATTGGCCTGCTAGGGTATAACGTGATATTCGTATGACAACAGTAGTCAACTAAGGGTAAATTTTAAGGTAGTAATGGGACTCCCCAAATTAAGATAGTCTTAGGGACAATTTTGACTTTTGACACGCTTATATATAAACAACAAAAACCCAATTGCCCTCATTCTCACCATCGTCCCTCTCTTTGTTCTCAACTAAACCCTTCTCTATCCTCCCCCATGTCCTCCCTCTTCCCTCTTACTCTCTCTCCTATCATAACCATCTATCTCTCTCCTCCCTCCGCAGTCGCCGACGAATAATGACGTAGATCTTAAGCCGAAGAGCAACGTCGAAGCTTTTTAATACAATTGATGACGACGACGATTCTCTACAAAGAAGCCATCGTCCGGGGTGGTCGTCGCTTGATTTTGGGGTGGTCGTTGGTTGTCGTCGGTGGTGAAATCGGGTAAGTTGTTTGGGATTTGATGTTTTCTAGTGTTTTTTATGTGGTTTGTGGGTCTTTTGGGGTTTTGATAGTCGTTTTCAGTAGTTTGTGGTTGTTTGGTGTGTTTATGGATGTTTGGAGGTGGTTTTTGGGTGCTAACCGAGTGGAGGCAGCGGCGTGGCTAATGCGGAGGGGGCGACTGGTGGTGGGTTGTGGACGAGGCGCTAGGGTATGACGAAGGTTCTAGAATTTAGGATCTAGGGTTTCTAAGGTTAGGTGGAGGGGCTATGGTTTCTAAGACTTTGATTTATATTGAATGTTTATTACATGAATATTGTGCATATTTTGGATGTATAATTGTATATATTTTTATGTTTATGTATTACAATATATTTTAATGCATATTGTGTATATTTTTTATACGTATATTTTATATATTCTTAATGTATATTGTGCATTGTTTTTATGTACATTGCTTTTCTTTTTTTATATTCTTTTAATGTATATTGTCTAATTGTTTTAGAATTGCCATATTTGTGGACATATGTATGGATACTAATTAAATTGTTATGGACATTGTCTATAATGATGATAAAAAAATTGGATCTTGACATACAAAGTTACCGAACCTTTTTACCAAAAAAAAAAAAAAAATTATCGGACCTTTTTTGTTTTATTACAGTTACTGGACCTTTTTATCAAAAAAAGAAGATGACGAGTGTTATAAAAATAAAGTGATAAAGTTGGGAGGGAGAAGATTCGAACCCGTGTCCATGTCAACTGGACATATTAGACTTAAATCAAGCTACCAACTGAGTTAGAAGGCTCCGAGACTTTGCTAGTAACGTAATAGATATAAGCGCGCGATTGTTGTGGGTTGGGACTACCTAGTTTTAGGTAGTCTCGGAACTACCTTAGACCCTTTGGTCATACCTAAAGGTTATATCGGACTCCATGAATTAAATTATATGCATAGGAGATATGATATAATTATAGCCTAATAAATTAGCCGAAAGTCAGGTGGGAGTTTAGTATGATAATACAAGTTTAGAACAGGCCCAGGTTGGATGAGTTAATTCATTATTTGATTACATGATAATAATAAATTATATTCTTTCAAATTGATTGAATAGTGACTTTATAATAACTAAGGAGTTAGCTCATTATAATACTATATTACTAATAGTCAATTTGTAATGGAATTAATATAACTTATTGTGAGTTGTGACAAATTATTAATTAATCTAATTATTATAAGAAATTGTAATATTATTTTATTAGTTTTACCTTTTATATATAGATATAAGGGTAAGTAGCATTAATATAATAAAGTGAACAAATCAACTAAAATTAAAAGTATAACCTCACACCTCCACTATATATAGTGGAAGATGAGTAGACATAAGAAATAAGTCTTTTATTTCTCACCACATACTACTCATAATAATTAGAACTAAAGAGGAGAGAGGGAAAAAAAAAAAGATTTCTTCGTTATGCCATCTCGCCATTTTCGGCCACCATGGATGAGCCAAAATGGACCTTTCTCACACATTTTGCATGTGCGAGATAATCACATAAATTCATGCTTCTTATAACTTATAGTATCTATATGTATCCAAGAGTTAGATATAGTTATAATTAGATTAGGGAGATTTCCACAAAAGAACTCTAGCAAGTACTAGGTGGGTTTTGGAGTTGGAACCTTGGGTGCAACTTGGAGGAGGCCCTTCATTTGCGGGTTGAGGATGGAGGATCCATACCGACAAGCAGTAAGAGGCCGGTTTAGAGAAACCAATCAAGTTCTACCTTATGTGAGTAAAGTAGATAATTTACTTGTTTTTATGTCTTGATTCATGTATCCACATATATAAGATATTCGGGGTTAACTAGTTAAGAGTAACTAATCCTAGTTAGTAAGAATAATTATTGGCTAAAAATAAACAAGGGATATTAGAGCATTTGTTGATATTGTATACATGTTTTGGGCTACGAAATAACTAGGGTTAAAACTTTTTAACATAATTAATTTAATGATAAAATGGTTTATAGCTTAATTAATGGTTGCATGTGTGTTTTGATGACTAAAATTGGTTATTTTATACATCTCATAATGGTTAAATTTCAAGTTATGGTTTTAGTCAAGTTTTAATTCCACGAAAAAAATGGTCGACCACGTGGACGTTATTGGTGAGTCATAGAGGTAGATTGTTTGGACTTGCGCGTTCATGGTTAGCGAACCCCAGTGTTGTCCTTGACTCACCGACTGAGTTACATTAATTATAAATTTATAATTAAATTTGAAATATTTATTAATGTTGTAAAGTTTATGGACTTAAAGAATTAGCAATTAAATCATGTAAACGAAATAAAATTAATATTTAGTGGTGACTAAATGTTGAATGGCTATAAAGTTTAGCTAATTAGTTTGAGCATATAAAAGGGGTTTTAAGAGTTGATTCGTAATATTTGGTGTTAAAATTTGCAACTCATTATATATAATGCTTGTGAGTCTTATTTATTTTGGCATAATATGAATTATAATAATTATACTACAATGGTTGTATGCCTAGTTTGTGGAGAAATGAATGAATGTCATTTATTTTTTAATTATATAGTCTAGCATGACCAATTAGGGTTTTATCGGTACTATGCCGTAATGTTACATTTATCGATCGGTAGTAATATAAGAATCTCAAATTGCGCTCATTCATATAATTTATTCATTTATTTGTTAGAAGTATAAATGGGTAGTCCTTTGTATCAATATTAAATAAATTTAATTTCAAGAAGAATGGAGATTCAAACTCGAAGATGGTGCCAAGGGGTTGGTGGCTATGAGACAACAAAATTCGGAGGCGAAGAATGTGATAGTTAGCTAGTTAATTAGACTAATTAGGTTAGTTGTCATAATAGTACTAAAATTTTCACTTAAAAGCGATAAATAGTTTAATTTATAAGATGTCTCGCCCAAATATAAAATATTGATGAAAATGGAGTCATGGTTGAGCTAGGAGTTGAGAGTTAAATTTCAAAACCCTCTCTCTCTTGGCTGTTAAGGGCGGGCAACTTTTCTCACAAAAAATAACTCTTTTCTTTTGGTAAATTGCCAAGAAGAGGGATGCCTCCTAAAATTACTTTCGTTTCATATTCTCCTCCTCAAGATCTATCATGAAATAGCTTAGTAGTTGAAAATGATGCAGAATCCACGGCGCAAACTCACACCTAGAAGGACAAAGCTCCACCTCGAAGTCCAATAACGTTTTGTGAGTTTCTAGGGCTAGGAGCTCCCTCATCTCCTCTTGTTTAAGGTGCGTCTCTAGTTACCAGTGCTGATGCTAGTATAGAGGGCTTGAAAACCACTTCTAATATAGTTGTTAAGCCTATCTCTGATAATTTGGGTGGTAATGATCATAACTGGAGTAATAGATTTAAGAAGAAACCTACAATGGGTATCTCTCAGGAATATTATGCTGAAATTTCAGAGCATGATGATGTTATTATATCAGATTATAACATGGAAGAGTGTGTTAAATTATGGGCTCACACCCTTGTGGGTACTTTTATGGGGTTAAAACCTAAGTTCACCTAGGTTGAAGAATTTGTGAAACGTCAATGGGGACAAGTGACTAAGCTATTGGTGAAGTATCTTAAACAGAGATGGTTTTATTTCTGTTTTGATCCTTCTCAGGATTTGGAAGTTTTATTAAAAGGGTGGCCCTTGGAGTATGATGGGTTATAATTTGATATTGAAGAAGTGGTCTCCTTTGTTCTCTCAGGAAATGGATCATATTTCAGTTGTTCCCATATAGGTGTTGTTTCTTGATCTTGACCCCTGTTTTTGGTCAAAATCCGCTTTGAGTAAATTAGCAAGCAAAGTGGGTAAACCATTTATGCTGATCAATATACTACTTCAAAGGAAAAAAAATCCTTTGCAAGCCTTTTGATTGAAGTAGATGTCTCAAAGAAAATGCCTAATCACATATGGATTAGCACATCAATTGGCAGAATTCAACAGATGGTGGAGCCTGAATGGGTTCCATATTATTGCACTTGTTGTTAGAAGTTGGATCAGACGGTTGATAAATGCAGTGTGGCTAAGAAGGATTATAAAGATGTTCAAAAGGTTTCTATTCCTCTTGCTAATGAGGATGCTACTTTACAGTGTGTCATCCCTGCTCAGACTGAACCAAATCCTAATGATAGTGAAGTTATTCATGTGGCTAAGAAAATTATGAAACATGTCTCTAAGGTATCCTATATCTTTTCTTCAAGCATATGTTCTTGAAGGAAATTTCACTAGAGTGACTCGAAAGAAATCTATCCCTGCTTCACAGAAGATTGTTGTGGTGAGCAGTAATAGATTTGCTTCTCTATCTAGTGATGCAGCTGAATAGCTTAGATGTGCTGGTATTGGTCTTTCTTATTTGGCTATTGATGTTCAGATGGATGGTCGGGAGGGATCATTGGCTATTTCTGTTGATATTCATGAACTTAGCTATTTGGAGCATCATATGGTTTAAAGACCCTCTAAAGCAGCAGGTTGTGCTAGACTTCCTATATGCTAATAGAGTGGGTGATATGGTTATACTTGAAATAGTTAAAGCTAATAAAGTTTCTAGAATTTATAGGAAGAAATTTCATAGGTTTAGTCTTCTTAATAATTAGGAAAATTTCATAAATGGTGCCCTAAGATAAGCTATAATTCACAACTGGTGCCCTCATATTTTCGTATTCCTTTATTGGTGATCTGAGGTCACTATATAGTCCACGTTTGGTGACCCAACCACTAACACCGTCACTTTGGCCGTTTCTTTTACTAACGTGGCATTTTTGTGCAATAAAAATAGGGTATTTGTGTTTTTAAAGAATTCCCAAAATTAGCCAAAAATCTTAAAAATCATCGGACTATAATAATAAAAAAAGCTGAAAATTTAACCAAAAAACAAATTTGGAAAATGCATAAAAATTCCAAAGTAAATACAAAAATACAAAAAAAAAATCTTGAAAGCTCAAAAAAAATTTATTTAATATCCAGAGAACTCCCTAAATATTCAATGAAATTCTGAAAAAATCTTTTAAACACCCAAGTAAGCCATATGTTTTTATGGATTTTTATGATTATGTAGGGAATTTTTTTAATTTTAAATAGTTTTTTTAGAGCTTTTAATTTTATTTTTTGTATTTTTTTTCTATTTTAGAATTATTTGGACTTTTTAAGGTTAATTTTTAATTTTTTAAAACTCTGATTATATATAAGTGTTTTGGCTATTGTTTTGGAATTTTTGTAAAACACAAATACTTATTTATATTGTACAAACGATGCCACGTGAACAAAAGAAATAGTCCAAGAGACGGCGTTAGCAGTTGGGTCAAACACTCAAACTCAAACACTCTAACACATTCAAATACTCACTCTTCTACTCCTACTTCCTCCCTCCCATCTCACATTCAAACAATCACATAATCATCTCATACACCCACTCAAATTCATCCTTTTTCCTTGTTTCTTTCATTCTCCTCACATCCATACAACAAATCATTACCCACCACCTTATCCTAATCCAATTTCACCCAAAAATCATAAGAACCCTAGAATTTGGGGGTTTTCAATTAGAGCTTAATTTGGTG
>CAAKMY010045747.1:0-14807 GCA_901111285.1 Corrigiola litoralis | reverse complement strand
ATAAATTGACCCGACCCGTTATGACCCGACCCATTAAGCTTAGGGTCGGGTCATGACCCGCAAAAAAAAAAAGGGGCGGGTCGATGGGCCACGCCCCATTGCACAACCCTACACATAAAACATCTAGAAAATTCTCCCAGAATTGGACTAGTCTACTACACTGAACAATAAACAAGCAACTCTCAATTAAAGCTCGATTCGTTTGAATACTCGTGAAAGGCATGGTTGGCCCAAATGGGTTATAATGAGTTGAGTTGGCTCGCAAGAAACTTGAGCTAGACTCACTCAAAGCTCAATTAAAGCTCAATTCCTTTGAGCTGAACTTGACTTCGAGCTCGGCTTGAGTCCTTAATGAGTCAAGCCAAGCAAGGCCTTGGCTCGGCTCGTTAAACTTGTGAGCGGCTCGAGTTTGAAAAATTTGAGAATATCAACGACCTTTTTTAACAAAAAAACTAATGATTGATATTTCTTTTTTATGGTATTAATGGTTTTACCAATTCATCAAAAATTTTATTTGACATGATGATAATTGACATATGAGACGAAAAATATGTTAAAAGTTCAGAAGAAAACCAAATAAAAGTTACAATTATATATAAGCTCGAGTTGAGCTCGGGTTTAAAATCGCAAGCTCAAGCTCGAACAAGCTCGAGATCGGCCCGAGCTCAAGTTTAACTTAATGAGCTCAAGTTGAGCTACACCAAGCTCGTATTCAGCCTGTCTCGTTATCAGCCCTAGCACTCTATTCATATCGTATCACTTTCAACCGGCTCTACATACATTAGTACGGAGTAACTTGTAAGTTGTAACTACATCCACACCCAAGCCCAAACTTGTACAGATCCAAACCCTTTAGCCCAAACCAAAAAACCATCCTCCATAAGTCCATAACACAGGAAACTTCTAGAAAATCTTCCCAGAAATGGACTAGTCTCACACTCTTACTGCCTAGTCACTCAATTTTCCGACAAACACAAACCAAAAATTAAAAATAAAAACAAAATCTAAAAATGCCAGTATCTTCATTCTCACTCCTCCGCCACGTGGCACTCCCACCAACAACATATCTCCTCCTCCGCCGCAAATTCTCTCTCCTAGTCAGCAACACCCTCCCCAAAAAAAACCCCCACCTCCCAAAACACCTCCTCAAGTCCTCACGTGACCCCTCACGTGCCAAACACACCTCCACGTCACCCTCCCTGGACCCCACCCACACCCCTCTCTCTCCCACCCAAGCTGTCGGCCTAGTCACCTCCGCCCAAGCCAACTTCATGCGGGTCATAGTGGAATCTTCTACACCCTTCCAGAACATTCCAGAAGGTTCTAGAGGAGGAGGGGTGGAGTTGCTCTGTGTGGTGAGAGCCGTGTTGAAGAAGATAAAGAGGAGGGTGCTGGTGGGGGACAAGGTCGTTGTTGGGAGTATTGATTGGGTGGACCGGAGGGGCATGATTGAGAACGTGTACCCGCGTACGTGGCAGATTCTGGACCCTCCGATTGCCAATGCGGATCATTTCTTGGTTGTTTTTTCCATGGAGCAGCCGCGGGTTGAGCCCTTTTGTTTGACTCGGTTCTTGGTTGAGGCGGAGAGTGCGGGTGTTCCGCTTACTCTTGCTATTAACAAGTGTGAGCTTGTTCCCGAGGAGGTGCGAGTTTTTCGCACTACCTGTGTTTTAAATTAGTTGGTCACATTTGACTTTGCAAGACGTTTGTTGGAAGTAACTAAGCTAGAAAGTCGAAATATCATTAGTTTGAAAAGTTAGTTTTATAATTCGTGTGAAATTGAATTAGTTGGTCACATTTGACTTTGCCAGACGTTTGTTAGAAGTAACTGAGTGAGAAAGTCGAAATATCATTAGTTTGAAAAATTAGTTTTATAATTCATGTGGAATTGAACCTCTTCACTAATAAGCTCATACCATCACTAAATACATCACCATACAAGCTAGCAAGGGGAGCTGTTTTTACGCACTATGTTTCAAGTTATTTGGTCACCATTTGAGTTCATGAGACGTTTGTTAAGAGTAAGCTGGTTGGAAAGTGTTAACATTGTTACCTTTGAAGGCTTAGAGATGATACATTGTTTTTAATGCAAGAATGTCTCGTCGTTGAATTTTGTTGACTATTGCTTCATTCGTAGGAATTAGTTGGTCATATTTGACTTTAAGAGGCACTTGTTAAAAATAATTATAGTAAGCTGTAAAATAGGAAATAATTAGGTTTGAAGGCTTAGAGATGTTACAACGGCTACATTTGACTTATTCCGTCCGTTCCAATTAGTTGGCTACATTTGACTTTCATCGTTACAACGGCTAGTTGTGTCACCCATTAGTGTGAGCTTGTTCCCGAGGAGGTGCGGGTTTTTCGCACTTTCTACCTCTGTTTTATATTAGTTGGTCACATTTAACTTTGTGAGACGTTTGTTAGAAGTAACTAAGCTAGAAAGTCGAAATATCATTAGTTTGAAAAATTAGTTACTTAGTTTTATAATTCATGTGGAATTGAACCTCTTCACTAATAAGCTCTTATCATCACTAAATACATCACCATACTAGCTAGCCAGGTATACAAAAGTAACTGAAAATTTTGGGAGAGACCGTCTTTTTTAAGACGGAGCTATGCTGGCCCAATAGAGTGATATAGATCTTTGATTTAACTTGGGCTTGGAAGACGCTTTAGTTGATTTAGCTTGTAGGGAGCTCGTCTACTTTTGTCGTAAAGTAGACGGACTTTTCTTAGAATTTGTGTAGAAAATGATGTTTCGAGACAGGTGGTAATACCTTCTGGTGCGACTTGAACCTCTCCTTAGTAGTTAGTATGTTCGATTTTGACTTGGTCGATAAGCACTAAGCATTTTGCACAATTGGTTAGTTAATTGAATGTATATGTGTGTATATAATTTGGAATGTCTAAAATGCATGTGTTTGGAAACCATCTCTCTTGAAGAGCTATTACAGAGATAAGGCGTCTACGTACGTTGAAAAAACCCTTGCCCTGCTTGCGGGGGAGCGTCTTAGAGGCATTTGGGTAGTGTAATTTTGTTGTTATTGTTGTTGTTTTAAAATGCATGTGTTCTTGTTGTTGGCTTATTGGGTGAAATTTGGAAACAATGTGGTCATGGTATGTGAGTGTGTTGGAAAGTTATAGTAAGGGTGAGTTGAGATTATGGTTGACAGTCTCAAAGATATGGTACTGGTTTGTATTAGATTTTGGCGAAACAATGTGCATGTTGTTATCAAATCATTGAGTGCTGAAATTCGTGGGCATAATCTGTGGAAATTTGCTGAGTCATGCGAGCGAGTTCAATAGTACTTGTCTGAGAGTGTTTAATGCTGGATTTTAATAATTTTCATTCTAAAGGATTTGCTCCTAGGATTGTGTGTCACGGAGTAGATAATATTAGTGGAAGTGCATATAGTGCTGGATTACTGCCATCCATAATCTAGAGCATTCCAGCTCGTTAGAGTTGTGCTTTATGTTACAGTGACATTAGATGAGCTGTTGCTGGTAGGTTTTATTCCAGCGTTTTGATTTTTGTTGGAAGTCAGATGTGTTGGGGTTGGGTATGGAAGGAAGGAGGAAAAAAATCGAACACGTTGCATGCTTCTTGATACAAAGAGGACGGCAAAGTTTTCTAATTGGAGGCTTATGAACTCAGATTGAGCGGGTTTGGATGTGTTTCACACATATATGTTCTTCTTAAGCCAGTGGACTTGAGATTTTCACTTTTATTTCTTGTATTATGTCTTTTTGAAGTGTCCTTTCTGATGTTTCTCTTACATTCCTGTGGTTGACTATCTTTGGTCATTATAGTTGAATCTGATCAGTATGATGCATTTGTATCTGAAGTTTGTGTGTTGTGATGGGATGCACTGATATCAGGTCCTGGTTGAGTGGAAATCTAGGCTTCGTCGTTGGGGTTACTTGCCCATATTTTGCAGTGTAGAGTCAAAACTCGGACTTGACTCCCTTGCATTTACCCTGAGAGATCGGACAACTGTGATTGTCGGTCCTAGTGGTGTTGGGAAGTCCAGTTTGATCAATGCCTTGAGGAGCACTGATGTTTCAGCCACTATCTCAGAAGAAGATAGCGGGTTTGATCAGGTGGGTTTGACCTCTCATTTCGTTATTCTATCCTCTTAGTTTCTTAGTACTTTACTGGGAGTCTTAGACCTTGCCCACTCTGCCTCCTGGTTTAATATTGTGCTCTCTTTCCAGATTTCCGGCAGCAAATGGCTTGAGGAGCAGCGGGTTGGGGAAGTTTCTTCAAGAAGTGGGAGAGGCAAGCACACAACTCGGAATGTGTCTTTGCTTCCTTTGGCTGGAGGAGGGTATCTAGCAGATACTCCAGGATTCAACCAGCCTAGTCTACTGAAAGTAACTAAGCACTCTCTGGCACAAGCATTCCCTGAGGTACTTCCTGTTTGTTAAGCTCCTCCTGAATAAGCCTAAGCATTTATGTGGCAGTTGTTGGCTCCCTGTGATAGCGTTGCTCTTACCTGATAAACTTGTTTATTCAGATCCAGAAAATGCTCAAAGAAAATGAACCTAAGACGTGTGCATTCAACAATTGCTTGCATATAGGAGAACCTGGGTGTGTCGTGACTGGGGATTGGGAGAGATATCCCTATTACTTTCAATTGCTGGATGAGATCAAGATAAGAGAGGAGTTTCAGCTAAGGACATTGGGCACGAAGAGGGAGGGTGATGTTAGGTATGTATCTATGGAAATTGATTAGCCGTGTTGAAGAAGATTGGCCTGAGTCGCCTGACTACTGCTCAATATGATTTTCACTGTTCTGTTATTCATAAATATTTTTCAATATCTCAGGACCAAGATGGGGGATATGGGGGTCATGCAAGCTGAGCCAAGATTGGAGCTGAAGAAGCATAGAAGGGTATCTCGGAAGAAACAGAACCAGTCCTTACTAGATGAGCTGGATGAGCTAGACGACGGTGATGATGATTTTTTGGACGACAATCCTATCATACGTGCTATGGAGCAAGAGAACCAGTAGAACTTCCATCTTTTTTGTAAATGAGCATGTTCTAACCTAGATGATGACAGCTTAGTCTTTTGAGGAAGGTGGTGAACACCATGAGAAGGATCTGAACAGCCTTTTGTCACTGTTCCTATCCTGTAGTTGTAGATAGCAACGAAAAGCCAATGGTCTGTATAGATGCCATTTAGGTTCGGTGCAGCTTAAGCTAATGATATGAAACGAGCTGAACTATCCTCAATGATAGAAAAAACAATAGATTTCTAATCTTTCTTCCTTGTGTGACTGTCTGCTGCCTGTCGCCAGTGTGCATATATCAGGAAGTTCACAATGTTGTTTGCGCAGGCGTCCTTTTGCAAAAATGTTTATTCTGCACCCCTTTTGTTCTTTAGGAGGTGCCATTTTCAGTATGGACTTCACATTAGAGACTATGTCAAGTGTGTTGGTGTGCTGAGGTCACCAACTAGATTGAATTAATATCTGGCATTGTAAATTCAGTTGAAACAAACCCTCTCACGCTTACAAAACAAATTGTTTCTTAATCATATACTCCACTCTTAGTTTTTCTTTATATCATGAAGTAGTAAATAAGTGGTCTACTTCAATTCAATGGTCAATCCGAAACCACTACAATATAGAATCACCTATTTATCCACTTATAGCCTGATAACCTTATACATTTATGAGCGATGATTTCCTCGTACCCGTGACTCCAGGACACGGATTATCCTCACTACCCGTGACAATTTATTTTACCTTTAAATATCATGTGAGTGAGTGAGCATCAAATTGGTAAACACCATATGGATGAATATAATCTCTCTTTACGTTGGTGTCCTCGTAAAGGTAGGCCCATACATTTTTCTCTTTCTCTATGAGGAAGTATTTTCTACATTTATACTGTAGTATATTCGTACTATACACTTGTATAGTACCTCCGTACTTCGTATATCCGTAGAACTGGCGCTATGCAATAACAAACTCTCTCTCTCTCCAAAACCTCACTCACTCACTCACTCACTCTCTCCAAAAATGTTCGGAACCCCCTCGACAAACCCGGCCTTCGGGACCCCGGCCACGTCATCCTCTCTATTCGGGTCAAGCCCGCTATTCTCCACCCCGACCCAAACCTCCACCCCGCTATTCACCACCCCGACCCAAACCTCAACCCCGCTATTCGGATCCTCCTTCGCCCAAACCCAACAACAACAACAAACGACGCCGTTCGGGTTTAATACGACCCCTTTTCAGCAACAGACGACGCCGTTTCAGCAACAACAGCAGACGACGCCGTTTGGGTCTGTTCCGCAAGTTACTACTCAGATGGCTCCTGTTGCTCCCCTCCCCTTCTCCCTCGCCGAGCGCGATATTCAAGTATACTTTCCTTTATTATTTTCATTATTATTAATTGTAATTATATTCTTTTTTTCGCTCTTTATTTGTCGCATTGTGTGTAAGACGGTCCTATGATAGGGCGACGATGTATAATGTTAATAGTAATAGCTCATTTCCGTCGTGTGTAGGAGCGCCACATTCAATTATTGTTTTTAATTTACATTTTTATTGATATTGAGTTATATTTTTTCGCTGTTTATTTGTCGTGTTCTGTGTAAGACGGTCCTATGATAGGACCACGGAGGTGAGCGTTGTCGTAGGAGCGCGATTTTTAAGTATATCATAGGACCGTCTTACACACAATGTATAATGTTAATAGTAATAGCTTACTTTCGCGGTGTCGTAGGAGCGCGATTTTCAAGTATACTTTAATCGTTTTTAATTTATATTTTTATTAATATCGAGTTATATTTTTTCGCTGTTTATTTGTCGTGTTGTGTGTAAGACGGTCCTAGGATAGGGCGATGATGTATAATGTTAATAGTAATAGCTCACTTCCGTCGTGTCGTAGAAGCGCCACGTTTAATTATTGTTCTCTTTTTGTTTCATTTTTATTTGGAATTGAATTGTATTTTTTCGCTGTTTATTTGTCGCGTTGTGTGTAAGACGGTCCTATGATAAGATGAGGTGCCGAGCTTTTGATAAATTGACACTGTGTAATGTTTAATAATAGTAATAGCTTACTTTCGCCGTGTCGTAGGAGCGCGATTTTCAAGTATACTTTAATTATTTTAATTTTTATTTTTTGTTGATATTGAATTCTATTTTTCGCTGTTTATTTGTCGCATTGTGTGTAAGACGGTCCTATGATAGGGAGACGATGTGTAATGTTAGTAGTAATAGCTCTCTTCCGTCGTGTCGTAGGAGCGCCACATCAAGTATTATATTCTTTTAATTTTAATTTTATATGGAATTGAATTATATTTTTTCGCTGTTTGTGTTGCGTTGTGTGAAAGACGTTCCTATGAGAGTGAGTTTTTAAGGTTTGAGAAGAGCATTTGGTTTATATAGAATTTATATTGTTTTGAGGCGGCATTTAAGAGTTTTTTTTTTATTTTTTTATTTGGAATAAAATTCTAGTTTTGCTGTTGATGTGCTGCGTTGCTTGTAAGACGGTTCTATGATAGGGCGAGGGAAATGAGCTTTTAATTTATGTACAATGCGTAATGTTAATAGTAATAGCTCACTTTTGTCGTCTCTTAGGAGCGCCACATTCAAGTATAATTTTCTTTTTATTTAAATATAATTGTGTTCTATTTTTTGCTGTTTATTTGTCGCTTCGTGTGTAAGACGATCCTATGATAGGGTGAGAGTGAGGTTTTAAGGTTTGAGGCGAGCTTTTGGTTTAATTAGAATTTATATTGTTTTGAGGCGACATTTTCTTCCTACTCTAGTGCTACTGCTATTATATGATATTGTGTTATTCATGTAGTTTTATGTTTGATGGGATTTGATTTATTGTGTATGTAGGCGGTGGTGGATGCGTACAAGGATGAGGCGGGAAACCCTAAGTACGCGTTCAAGGTTTGATTTCTGCTTGTTTTTTCGGAGATAATTTGTTTCTGAATGAAGTTAATTTAGCATTTGTCTGATTAGGATTTTGTGGATGTTATGACTAGGTCTAATGGTAAATTAAAAGTGGATCGTCTCTTTAGCTAATTTTTGCATTTTGATTTGATTGTGAGGATGTCATTTGTAATGTTTAGGATTATAGTTGTTTCAGAATTGAGAAAAAGATTGACGAATACTTATGTAGTTTGTAGCTTTGTTGACGGTTTGTGATGACATTGCCGATAAGTGTTGAGGTTAACAGTGGTGTGAGCGAGAACCAAAGGATTAGAGCGTATTGAGTCTTCAGAGAATATATGGACATATGGGTGTAAATATGTTTTAAAGCATGTAGATCGAATTTGAGTTGCTGGAAATGGAATTGCAAATTTATTGATTTAAGTGAAACTGTATATTGTCATTTTTTGACGTTAATTTGCAAGTGTTATTGAATTGTGTGAGCTTTTGGTGAAATTTTTGAATAAAAGAGGATTGACACGTGAAATTATGACTAGGTCAATGTAAAAATCTATTGAGCATATCTAGTCTTCTAAGAATATGGAGATACCTAAGAATCCAACAGTGCGATCACATTGCATCGGAGTCACTTGGAACCAGAAGTTAATTCTAATTGATGAGGGCTTTAAGAAACTTTGTAGCTGTATTTGTGGATGATAGTGAGCACATGTTGTTGTTGGAAAATGTTAGTAAATTTTGTCGTAAACAGAAATGACATGCGAATATTATATTAAGATCAGTTAAACTTATTGACAACTATGCGTATCCATGTATTGTTCAGAGCAAGATTTTTGTTGCTGTATTGTTTACTATGCTGAAAGAAGAAATTCTTTTTATCTTGTTTTGAGATGAAATGAGAAATGTGTGTTACTGTTTCAGCATTTATTATTCAGTGTGATGGACCCTCAATCAAGGATCAAGCCAGCTGGTGTATCCGATGTGAGTTCCTCAATTTGTTACTCTTTGAATGCTTTGATGTCTATCTTATCAAGGTTAATTGTTTGATTCGGGGAGACTTTTTTATTGGGTGTTGTGCGATAGATAATGTGGGCTGAGGCAATGGGAAAACTTGAAGGTATGGATAGTGCAAATCGTGAGCGCTTGTGGCCACAGTTAGTACAGGGTTTCAAGGATCTTTCTAACCGCTTGAAGGTAGGGTTCCTTTCTTTCTCTACAACATTGTGCTCTTTAGCAAATACTCAAGGAAAGGATGTTGGGGTTTGTTAGATTAAATATCGGATTGTGTATAATATTGTGCAATGTTACAATTGGACTTTCGTAGATGCAACACACTATTATTATTAAATAATCTTCCCAATCCCTGTTCTATCCTCAGGCACAGCAGGTATACTTGATCACGTGGTCTTAATTTATATATATTTCTCTATGACGCTATCAATTCAGCATTGCACTTGAAATTCTGTATTGTATGAGACTTGTGCGATGTGAACTGGAACGTAATTAATTATCCAAGATTTTTCTCCTGGCTGTAATGGTGACAGGAGTTCAGTTAGACATCTCAAGTTTATATCTCTGATCCTTATTGCTGCAGCTTCAGGATGAAGTCATTATTTCAGATGCTGATAGATTGCGGACGACCCAAGGCAATGTGAAGACGGTACTATATATACCTCTGTGTGCCCATGCTTATCTACATTACGAAGTAACCACTGTCATATTTGCTGTTTGTGTAAAGTATTTCGTCTCGTGCAACTGCAGCTTCAAAGGCATTTCCAAGCCGACACTTTGCCTCGTATTGAAAGATTGAAACAGAAGGAGCAAGGTCTCCAGAGACGCTTGTTAAGGGTGGGTTTCTGAGTTTCAATTTGGTTGCTATTAGTAGAGTAGTCTGTCTTTCCTGTTTGTTATTTGTTTGTTTTTATAGTCTTTCGTATATTTCGTGTTTGCTGTATGCTGTACTCCATTGGGATTACTGCAAAGAAATAGGATCTATACATTTGCTACTCTTTTGACCACCCTGTCTTGCCTATATAATACTCCGTATGGCGAACAGCTGAAATTATCTGCTTGTGATTTCGTGTAGGTGATGAGGATCGTAGAGGCTCTTGAGGGAAAAGGTTGCCGTTTGCCACTAATGAAAGGGGAGGTTGAGTTGGCTGAGAAGTTGGCTGCTATTGTTAGACAGGTATATCTGTGCCTTTACATTAGCAGGACTTTTATCCAGCAAGGTGAATTGTCCTGATACAATTGCATATGCAGCTCAAAGGATCTGGGGCAGAACTTAATAGGAGGGTTCAAAATTTGCTGACAGTTTCCCGTGTTCACACGAATGCCAATGGTGGTAGTATCTCGATTTATCTCCCAGGTTCAACTAAAATACATGAGCGAAGTCTGGCTGACATGCAGGAGGTATGGTTTTTTTTTTTTTTTCTGCAATTATTATTCACAGATATGACACTTACGCTATAAGCCTCTTTTTGATTGAAAGTGTTATTGGATTTCATTCTTGTTACACACACACACACACACATCTGATGATTTTATACAAAAGGTAGACCACGGAGAGACTCTTATTTAAAGGTTACCTCCTAAGGGATTTAAGTCCAGCTAAACTTTACATGCAATATTGTTGAAGACAACATTTAGGATAAACTTAGTGGTGAGTTTGGGAACAAGGAATTGGAATTCTATTCCAACATTGGTCCAATTCCAATGTTTGGCAACTCCAAAGAATTGGACCAATTCCAAGTTGAATTCTAAGCTATGTTTATCAAAGCCCATTTCATTTCTACCCCGAACCCATGTCATTTCAATTCCCATTTCTCTCTCTAAACAATTCCCCTTCCCTTGACTCTTCCACCCTCCTTTCTCCCTCCCCTCGATAACCCCACCACCACATCGCCGCCGCAAGTACAAAGGTAAACACCGCACCTCCTCCCACGATAAACCCCAACCACCACCTCTACAACCCTAGCCACCACCTCTACAACCCTAGCCACCACCTCGTCGTCTCAGATTCGAAAGCAAACAACGCCCACTACTGCCTTGACGACAATTTTTGATCGATTCTGTCGCACACTTGCTTCTGCACACGGTCGTCGAAGATGGGTGGTAGCGGTGGCGGTTGCTAGCTATCATTTAGGGTTAACAAATTTATTTGGTTATTTAATATTTATTTTGAAATTTGTATTGTTATGAAAATTTTGAAATAAAGTTTTATTAGTTAATGAAGAGATATAACACTCAAATTCTAGATTACAATTCGATGTGTTCCCCAAACAACAATTTAGAATTGGAATTGGAATTGAATTCTAGAATTACAATTTCAAGAATTGAATTGTAAATATTCAAATCAATTCCAAGTTCCCAAACACTTCCTAAGGGGTATAGAATTTCTCCCTCCTTGGCTCCGTCCCTTCATGTAATTGTCACTTTTGGCATTTTTTTTAGAAAAACCTAAATGGCCGTTTTTGTTGACTATAATTAATGCCAAAACCCCATTTCAAACCCTGGTTCGGAATTTGTCGAAAATCCGTAGGATGAATCCTATAGACATATAATGAACATTGCAATCACAAAAAAGCAAACAATACCCTGTATAATGAGCTTTGCTCTTGATGCACATGCCTATATTATTAGTAAGACATGTGGTGAGCCTACGAAGGTGATGGAATAAAGTGCTCAAAAGCTCAAAGTGTACTCTTATATACATTAGGGGTATGTAATAGTCACTTTTGGCATACTTTAAGATAAACAAACAATAGCCATAAATCCAGAGGAGTATGTGATAGTCAATTCCGACACTCTTTTAAAAAAACTAAAATTGACCTCAAGATGGCCGTTTTTGTGTACTATCATGATAATGGATAATTAGTCCTATATACTTGTAATGGATAATAAAACCACAAATGACACAAATAATAGCCAATATCATGAGTTTTGTCTTTGATGTATATGCTCTTATTATGCGTGAGACATGTCATACGCTCATGAAAATGGTGGAATAAAGTGCTCTCAAGTTCCATTCATCCTCAGGAGCAAAGTTAACCATGGCAAGGTTGACGTAATGGTTGAGAGTTTACCGCATACAGGAGTTGTGCGAGGTTCGAATCCTCATATACCTTTCCCCTCAATAGGTGCTCTAATGTAAAAAAAAAAAAAAATCCAATCATCCTTTTAGGGACACTAGTGGTGTGTAATAGTCTTTTTTGACACACTTTTAGAAAAACCAAAAATTATCTCTAAGATGACTGTCTTTGTGGACTATAAACCCACGCAAAAATCTCGTTTCGGGCACGAGAATGGAATCGGGCCAAAATTGGCAGGAGACATCCTAAACATATATAATGTACAATGGAACAAGAAATTTGGCAAAAATTAGGCTAGACATAGCCCAAACCATCGATTTTGTGTATTATACACATGCTCGAATCAAGTCCAAAACACACCATGAAACTATCTAGACAGAGAAATTGCATTGCCATATGCTACAATTATACTCTAATATAACCAAAGAGCATGTTATGTTACTTTCGAAACATCTTCGAAAAATAAAAAAATCAACCCAAAAAGCTAGTAACTAGACTATAACCAACGCAAAATTTTTGTTTTGGGCCCGGAATGGAATTGGATGAAAATTGTCTCCTGGACATATATAATGAAGAATAGAACAAGAAAATTGGCAAACATTAGGCCTACCCATCGATTTTGTCCATTATGCACATGCTCGAATCGAGCGCAAAACACACAGTAAAACTATTAACACGAGAATAGCATTGCCATATGCTACAATTATACTCCAATATACCATAGGAGCATGTATGTCACTTTCAGAACATTTTACGGAAAATCAAAAATCGACCAAAAAGCCAGTTTTGGTGGACAATAACCCATGCAAAAATCGAGTTTCGGGCCCCGGAATGGAATCAGACCAATATGGGCCGGAGGCATCCTAATTATATATAATGAATAATGGAATAAGAAATTTGGCAAAAAGTAGCCTAGTCATAGATCAAGCGCGCAAAACACACCGTAAAACTATTAAGAAATAGGAATGACATTGTCATATGCTACAATTATTCTCCATTGTATCCTAGGAGCATGTTATCTCACTTTCAGAAGATCTTCCGAAAAATAAAAAGTCGACCCAAAAAGATAGTTTTTGTGGACTATAACCCACGCAAAAATTTTGTTTAAGGCGCGGATGGAAATGGATGAAAATTGGCAGGATGCCTCCTGGACATATATAATGAAGAATAGAACAAGAAATTTGGCAAAAATTTGGCAAACATTAGGCCTACCCATCGATTTTGTCCATTATGCACATGCTCGAATCGAGCGCAAAACACACAGTAAAACTATCAAGACGGAAGAATAACATTGCCATATGCTACATTTATACTCCAATATACCCTAGGAGCATGTTATGTCATTTTTAGAACATTTTACGGAAAAATAAGAAATCGACCAAAAAGCTGGTTTTGGTGGACAATAACCCACACAAAAATCGAGTTTCGGGCCTCGGAATGGAATCGGACCAAAATTGGCAGAAGACATCCTAAACATATATAATGACGAATGGAATAAGAAATTTGGCAAAACGTAGCCTAGGCATAGCCCAAACCATCAATTTTGACCATTATACATATGCTCGAATCGAGCGCAAATTACACTGGAAAACTATGGCATTGCCATATGCTACAATTATACTCCAATATACCCTAGGAGTATGTTATGTCACTTTCTAAACATTTTACGGAAAAATAAAAAATCGACCAAAAAGCCGGTTTGGGTGGACAATAACCCAAACAAAAATCGAGTTTCGGGCCCCAGAATGGAATCGAACCAAAATTGGGAGGAGACATCCTAAACATATATAATGACGAATGGAATAAGAAATTTGGCAAAAAGTAGCTTAGGTATAGCCCAAACCATCAATTTTGACCATAATGCATATGCTCGAAACGAGCGCAAATCACACTGTAAACTATGGCATTGCCATATGTTACAATTATACTCCAATATACCCTAGGAGCATGTTATGTCTCTGAACATTTTACGGAAAAATCAAAAATCGACCAAAATGCCGGTTTTTGGGGACTATAACCCACGCAAAAATCGAGTTTCGGGCCCTGGAATGGAATCGGACCAATATGGGCCGGAGGCATCCTAATTATTTATATTGAATAATGGAATAAGAAATTGGAAAATTTGCTTTTTGGGTACCCGAACTATCGCGAAATGACAGTTTAGGTACACGATATTTGACTAATAGCAATTTAGGTACCCCACCTATGAACTATTAACACTTTGGGTGCCTAAAATTGATTTCCGTCAATTTTGGCCGTTAAGTATTGACGTGGCAGTTAGTTTATCAATTAGAATTTCCCAAATTTATTTCCTATTCTAATGGGAGAAACAAAACAATTTATTCAGAAAAAATAATTTATAGTTTTCAAAAAAAAAATAATAATTTACAATGTCTTTGAATATATCAAAAAATGCCAACAATACCCAAAGATCCTTAAAAACTCTAGAAAATCCAACATTATTATCAAAAAGTTCATTGTAGAATCTCAAAAAAAAAAAAAAATCATCACACCCAACCCAGAATTTTGCTTCCCCATATGCTCATACCTCCTAAGTCCCAACCTAGAAATCTGTCCTCCTACAACAATGTCTTTAACCCAAAACCTGCCCACGCAGCCCACCCACCAACCTAGAAATCTACTCACCCACACCCAATATCACCCCAACCCAGAAAATGCCCACGTACAACCAATATACCCCCAACCCAGAAAATGCCCCTCCCCAACCCAGAAATCTAACCAAAACCCAACCCAGAAAAATGCCCCTCCCCAACCCCAACCAGAAATCCCCCCCCCCCCC
>CAAKMY010045745.1:4128-26043 GCA_901111285.1 Corrigiola litoralis | reverse complement strand
GGGGGGGGGGGGGGGGGGGGGGGGGGGGGGGGGGGGGGGGGGGGGGGGGGGGGGGGGGGGGGGGGGGGGGGGGGGGGAGGCTGTTGAAGGGAAGGAGTGGGAGAGAGATAAGATGGGTTTGGATCATCTAAAATACTGGTCTCTTTATGACAGAAAGACAGTCTCATAAGACTATAAGAGTGTTGTTGAATTCAAATACTTATGACTTTGGATAGTTGTCAAAGATTCTTAACAACGTCAAAGCCTGACTGGAATAATGAGAAGACCTTTCTAGTTTTAAGAGTGGATAAAACTACCACCAAGAAGCAGTGGTTTGTGTTTGTACCCTAGGGAACCTAATCCTTGTAAGTTGCAGTATTTACTTTAGGCATGGAAAACTCTGAATGCCCTAACTCACAAATTGCAGCTTGAAAGAGGATGATGCAAATGCTTGTACAGATTCTCTAAACTACAAACACCCCAATTCAGATTAGATAGCAAACTTCCAACATTATTTATGCCAGCTAAAGGATATTCCTCCTACATGCTAACCCATCAGTTTAGGTCTCCATTGTCGTATAATAATCTAACTTCGAACAACAAATTACAGAAAGCAATAAACCACAGCATGTACCCAAGGTCAAGTACACAACAGATCAGATGTATCTAAGTCAAGTTGCAAACTATATCTAAAGGTTATCTAAAGTACAAACCAAAGACCTATTGGAAAATAATATTGTTGATATTATTTTGATATTGTTGCTGTACATAGTTCTCTATTCTAGGCATAGAATTAGTCCTTGTAATCTTCTCCTTGATTAGAGATATTCACATATTCTTTCCTAGGATAGTTTGTATCTAGATGATTCTTCTCTCTTGTATATATAGTGATGTATCTCTACTGTTTTGATATACAAAAACACATTCTCAACCTTCTTCAATACTTTACAAGACCTTGGTTATCTATAGATTGCTAACGGTAATCTTCTCCACTATGCAGGGTCCAAAACATAAGCAATACAGGCATGGCTAGATATAAAACCCAAAGCAGTAACCACTAACTAAGGTAGACACATAGGAAAGATGGTCAAACTTACTTCCAAGGGAACAACAGGCGAGTAGTTGATGTGTTCTTTAGCTGCAGAACAGTTGTACGTTCTTGTAAAAACTGTTGAATCAATGGCAAATTGAGCTGACGCTAAAAGGTCAGCAACTTCTGTTTCAGACCCCAACTTGTAACGCAACCACCTCACCAGTGGAAGCATGAAGCTGACCAGCTTGGAAGGGACTCTTATACATGGCCTGCATATAATATGCAGAAACTAAATTTCAGTGTAATAGTCTCACTTCAGAAGTATAACGTGATCATGACATTGAAAGACATAAGCAGTAATTTAATTAGACATGCTAAGTAGCAATGTAGCACTGATTAAGCCTCTCAAAATGCTGAATTCAGTACATCATGGAGCACCACAAGAAAGGATTTGTTATTAACTTATTAATTTATCATATATGTTACTTGGACTCATTTATGAGTGTCAGTACATTTCTGGGTGTCGGACTTAACATGACTCAAAATGTTAGACACAGGGACCCTTCTCTACATTCAGGACATGGGCAGGACCACATCCTTATATAGCTAAAGACAGCAGCGACAGGTGGCCAAAGATCACACGAGCATAGCATATACTCTAGACATTTCTCATCCTCTATCTCTGTTCCTTTTTTTTCTCATTTAGCAGAAGAGTGAAACTTTTAAGAATCTGGTATATATTCGATACCCATTGTCGTGTCGTGTCGTGTCGTGTCTGACATGGATGTGGCCCCAAAAGTGAAGTGTCGGAGTAACATAAATTACCATACAATATCTAGTAGTTTAATATGATACACCAATGTGAATTATTCTTTCTTAGACTGTCTTCCAGTAGTCATTCAAATGATAGTCATTCTACCCAAATTTTTTATATTCAAATGAAACCTACTGAAGACGGCCACACACACACACCAATTGTAGGAACCAAACGATAGCTGGAGGAATCTTTAAATAAAAAATGCAGATGATAGTCATTCTACCCACGTGTGACAACTTTTTTGTACTCGTTTAAGCAATGTTTCCGATAGGTACTTATATGCAATGTCCTTGTAAATGGAAGACAGCCCATCTTGTGTCTCAATTATAAGTTTTAACACTTTATTTGGAAAACACATCAACGCAGAAAGACACTTCTTGCCCACATACCTTTGATATCCCAAGCCTTCATATATTCGCGAAACGAATATCCAATAGTTCCTTGGCTCAAGATTTGTGATAAAAAATGCCTACAATAGAGCAATATCCTTTACTTAAGAAGAACAGACACGAAAAGGAATCAATGTAGATGGAGTAAACAAGAAGATTCTACATAAGTGAAACATTCAACACATAAAATTACCTTTCCAGCCACAACAGCAGTTTGAGAAACAATAGCTTCTGCAGCACAGATATGAGCATGCGCCACATTCTCTACATAGGTGAAGTCCGACAAATTATCACCACCTCCTAGCAATAACTGAAATTGAATATTTGTCCGTCAGAAAAGCTGGGTCATTCCAAACCAGGAAACAACAGACAGATGGATGGTGACTAAACTTTTTTCTTTAAAGAAGACAAGGCAAGGGTAGAACTATCTGAAGCAGAATCAGGAAATGAGAACGGAAACAGGAATATGGAAACAGCAATCGCGAGAAAAGTGTATAAAAGGTGCCACCAATTAACAAACAAGCAATTTCCCAACAACATATTTCATTCAAACAAGGTGAAATGGCCATAAGAAGGTGAGACCATAAGCTTCAAGGACAGGGAAAAGATTCCCCCTTTACTCCCCCTAAGTTTTGGCTTTAGTAAAACAGCTCCATAAGTCTCCCCAAAATGAGCAGATAAATTCATACCTATTTGACCGTAGAATAACATGACTGACAACAAAAACATCAAAAATAATATTTCTAATACACATCGTATATAGCATGTACTTTTATTCTTGTCATATTTGAACTTAAAACTACTTTCCTTGAATGTTGACAACAATTTCATTTCCCACACCCCATATCTTCTTAGCCACTGTCACATCCTTATTATAGTTTCTACTTTCCCCCTAACATTAACAAACAAGAATCAGCACCCTTGCTCTGTTTCTTCGTTGTAAAATTACTTTAATCTTCAAATGATGATGAAAGGGATTTTCTCTGTTGATTTGTTATCGATTGTAGCAGTAACTAGGGACCATTTAGCTTGTTGAGCTAATGGGAGGTTAGGTACTTTGGAGCAATCCTGTGCAATCATGATCCATTATTTCACGTGACAAATCTGGAGTAAATTCTATCAACATGAAGATTAAAATATGAAAGAACCCCACCCCCTGAGAACCCGACTCCGCCATGGTTGGTCCTCCCCTTCATTTTTTTTATCTCCAGCCTCCTCCACCAATCATTTCCTAAAGCCAGTATCTATCACCTTGATCTCTAGCCATCATCGGCCAGGATATCCCAAAAGAAATAAGTAGTCCGCAACGGAGAGAAATTATAGAGTTGACTAACCTTCTAATGCCTTGATGGAATGATGCCTCAATTCCTGCATGTGATTTTTTGAATGGAAAACCTATGTGTGCAACAATTGAGTTGTGCTTCACAGCCAAAGGCCACTAGATGGCCACTAAGGCTACTTAGGGTTTTTCAATTAAATGAAACATGCATTTTAAACTTTTTTGTTCTTATGCTTTTATAAGCCACATAACTGCATGTGCATTTCTTCCCAGTTACCTTGTTCCCATATATAACCCCCAGGTCTGTTTTCCAACGAACATGGATATCAAAATAGTATCTAAGGCATTTATTTGACTCTTATGCCAAAATATTTTGCAAAGCAAAACACTCCATTTTGACAAGCAGTGCAATAGTGATGCAGAAAACCACATATACACCAAAAATTGGTATCACAAATCATACCGCTAAGAAGCAACTGGAAGCTGCTACCATGCAAAAACTTGCAACAACATTTCTGTAGTGGTGTCTTCGCTACCCAACCCACAACCCCACCTCACACGAACAAATAAAAGAGACAGAGAGAGAACTTGGACATGAATAATTACCAGACCTTTGCCCAAAACGAATTTGCATGATGCACTAAAAAGTGCACAAGATTTGTATCTAATGGTCCAAACACGTTGCTAGGTCGAAGGGCACATGTCAGTAGTCCGTCAAAGTCATTAGCAGACAAGACAATTGCTTCTGCTTGAGCCTTCATCTCTGTTATCATGTCTACATACTGCATCAAGAGAGGATTTATTGGAACCTAGATTTCGCAGAGAAGGTGAATGAAAAGCCAAAAATAAAGTGTTCCAACAAAGACATACGTGCCAGGGATAGCGCATGGATTCATCACCATTTCGAATATGATGTGAACCATCAAAAACGACATCAGCTGAACTGTTGTATATTAGTTGTTTAACTCTACATTCCCGGCAAGCATTGACAATATTTTTTGCACCTGAATGACAGCATATAATATGAAGTAATGCTAAAGACCATTATATTGAATTCAGCTCAACATATTATCTTTACTTTAAAGCTCCTTACCTTGAACAATGAACTTATAGCTTTCATGAAGAGCACAGGTGGAAGAATCAGTAGTTTCCACACAGAAAACAACTGAAGCACCATCAACCGCTGCAAAGTGAAACAACAAAATAGCAATTTCAGCACATGATATCAATCTAATGAACATGGATTCAAACTGAATCGCAATATTTTAACCTAAAACCTACAAAGAGAGGAATCTGGTGAACCAAGAAACACTGAAATAAGTAAATGAGAAGGAAGGTAGAAAGATATGAAGGCATGCCTCAAACTTAATTGGACTTGTTATGCTCCAACGTGGAAGTCCATTGTTCTATGTTATCATAAACAACATAGACACATAAATTGCAAATTCACAATGCAATCATATGTATCCATCAGCCATCAAAGCCTTTTGCAAACACACCACATGAGAAAGATCTATCAGGCCTCCCTCCTAGCAGACTCTCAGACTGCAGTCTGCTGAAAGCTACATCTAAATATCAAAACAAAAGCTTTCTACCATGTGATCAGTAACTCGTCCCTACCCAACATATATATAGAAAATCTAATATAACTACAGAAAAAAACATCTAAGCAAAAGCTTTCTACCAAGTGATCACCAACTCCTCCCTACCCCGCAAACAAATAGATATATAAGAAACCTACTAATAGGCACATTCTCACATGCCTTACATCAGTATGATAAAGAAATAACCAGAACTTCATCCGTAGAACAGAACCACCCTACAACACCACTGCAGAACCATTTTTTACAGCACCAAACAGCACATGAACGGAAAAAAGACAGCAGATTCATTTTCGAATACCAAGTTACTCTCAAGTTTAGTCAATAAGAACTACCAACCAAGGAAATGTAAAGTTCTAACATTTCATAACTTTAACTGAAGCTTTCTAACTATCTCAATCACATGCCTTTTTTCAAATCTCATGACTGACCCCTCAAACCTTATTGCCTTCTCCTTTCATCGACCCTCTCATTGACCACCATAGCAGCACTAGAGATTTAAAAAAAGTTGACGTCATGCCAGTATGCCACCATGAGATAGGAGCCAGAAGGTTGACTCTGCATAAAAAGAACCCAAAACTAGACCTCATTTATTTTTCAATTACGATAAGAATCATTGGTCTAAATCCTTACCGCAATGAGATAGGAGCCAAAATTATGAAAGTTGACTTCATGCCACCTCATTCTCAACATGAAACACCCTCGTCATAACAGCCTTCATACATCACAATTATCAAGGAAAACGCAAAACTTCACACCATAGCCTCTCCAAATTGGGTTAAGCAGAAGGCAGTATGTCTTTTGGAGGCTGATACACATTACCCGATACACATTACCCGGGAGGTAATCTCCTAGTTGGACGAAAATGATAAATGATGTTGGTAATTGATGTGAGTCTTATACTTCTAAAAACTCAATTCATTCATTTGGAAGGTAATGCAATAATTGATGAAGTGGATGAGCCAGTAGCCACATCACAAATTCAAGGGAAAAAAATGAAGTCCCTGGGGGTATCACTATTCAATAGACCCAATGGGGTTGTATCTTACCCACTCCAACCATTATTAACCTCCAAGTAAACTTGGGTCTGTCATATTTGGCAACAAGTAGCCCTATGAGCGAATTCGGGATCTCGTTGTGAACAAAGATGAGCTTGGTGTTTCCGAGGGAACAATAGAAATCAGTTTCCCATGTGTATTCTATGAGGAAGAATCATAGAGTTGGAAGACTTGAAGACCGATATAAACTATGAGAATATTGGTTATAAGGAAGGCTTCCTTAATAGGAGACTGTTTTGTTATTCAGAATTTAGTCTACTGAGCTTCGATTAGGTGCACTTCTTGTCCAGTTGTCCCCTGTTTTGTATTCTCTTATTCTTCTTTTTGATAAAAATTTTCTTATATAAAGAAAAGGATAAAACCACCAAAAAGAGCAAATTCAAAACAAAAAAAAAACGATATGAACTCTATCTATATACAAAGTCTTTTGCAAACACCATACATGATAAGTGAAAAGGCTTTATTTGGCTAACCAACATGCAGTCAATTTGGACTTTAAACCTATTGAACAACATCCAAACAAAAGCTCACGCCATGCGAGCACCTACTCATCCTGACTCATCAAATTGAAAGAAATCTAAGATAACTACAGAAAACTATATCAAAATGAAAGCATTCTAATATGTGACCAACTGACCACGAACTCGTCCTAACGCCGCAAACAAATAGAAAATCTAAGAAAAGCTACAGACATTCCACATTTCCACACACCATGACATCAGCAATGTACAACACGACCAGAAATTTCATCCTGAAGAGAATCACCCCACTACACCGGCCTTCAACCATTTTTTATTCCCCACCAAATCAGCTGAATTAAGACACCAAGCAGCAAGAGAGCGAATAGGCGACAGTGGTTCCTTGTCTAATAGTTTCAAGTCGAATCATATATCAAGAAGATAAACAAACCAAGGAGATGCAAAAACCTTGCATCATACTAATGATTAAGGAAAAAAGACATGACTTCGCACTGCATCCCAAAAAAGGGGTTAGGAATAAGGCAGGAATCTCTCTCAGACAAAACCCAGCCTCGTCATCACCACTATAAATAGGGCACTAAGCCACTAACCAATCGTATCCCCCATTCGCAAAAAGACAGGTCCTTCAAAGAATACTTTTCTAATTAAATCCTATTGTACACTATACAAAAAAAAAAGTCTCTTTAGCCTCCCGACCTGCAGTCAATCATAGACTCTTTCTGTTGAAAATTGCAGCTAAACAAAAGTTTTCTACCATGTAAGCAGCAACTTTTCCCTACCTAGCTAATAAATAGAAAATCCAATGAGCACATCCTCAAATATCTTCATATTGCACATGAGCAATATGAGACAACCAGAAACTTATCCAGAAGAACCATAATTATCCGAAAACACCACTGTTAAGCCGTACTTTTTACCTACCCAAGCAGCTAATTAAGACACCAAACAGAAGCTGAGAGGAAAGAAGACAGCAAATTCCTTGTGTAACAGCAAATTATATACTTGTATAATCATTTATGAAGATAAAGAAAGCAAGGAAAGTGCTTGATCACTACATATGAAGTTTTCTTATCCAAAATATATGCCTTTTCCAACTCCCATAATTAATCCACTCACAGCTTCTCGCCTTCGCCATTGGTTCACCTCCTCATTTATTACCAGAGCAGCAATAGCAAATTGCATACAACGAGAGGAGTACTTTGCAAGAAAGCCTCAAAACTATATCCAATCTTTATGAGAACTCCTAGAGAAAATCTTTAAACAATCATAATAAGGCTCATTGGTCCAAAATCCAAATGAGTACCCCGATGAAATTGGAGCCAAACATATGAAAATTGACTTCAAGCCACCTCATTCTCACAAAAAACTTTTAAAACAACCTCATCATAAGAACCTTCACTCCATGCCAATAATCAATAAAATGCAACAAGTCACATTGCCTCAACAAATTAAAAACGCTTAGAGGGATTCGTTCTATCTATCTCAAGCAGAACATATCTAATCAACACCTCCCCATAACCACTACAAACACGGTAGTGAAGCCCACAAGATTAAAACTAGCAACCTTCTTCACTGTATCACATAGGTCCCCAACACCTTTCACTTCCAAATCCTTTACAAAGGAACAGCCCACCTTCCAATGAAAAACTTAGAAAAAAAAAAATTTGACTGAAATCATTCACCTCTCTACCTACGACTACATAGTCTAACACTCCCAACATTAAGATCGCCAAGCTAAAAGGCAGACTACAAACAATAGCTTTAATCTTTGCCAAATTACGCCAGCATAAACCCATAATTTTGTTCAAATTCCAAGAATCCTACAGAAGCATCGAAACTATTAGTCTAGATTTCAAGAATTATAGTCCTCAGTCCAAACTTTGATAATCTTATAGAACTGATCAAACTTGTTCCCACTTTCCCTCTACGCTTCACTCTCTGGCATCAAGATGTTCGCATGTAAACAACATCCAAAATCCTAACATATCAACAGCACAACAAAGAATGCGTTATTAAATATCCTAAACTTTGACTAATCATTCATGTTCTCTTTCTAAGACTTCAATCTCCAATTCACATGTAACATCCTAAAAAGCGACAAATATCAACAACAACAACGAATGTGCAATCAAATATATAAAATTTCAGCCATATCATTCAAGTTCTCTCTCTGTAACTTCAATCCCTAACATTAACATACACATGTATAACGAGAGACAAATGATCACAGTCTAATTCGCTCCATATGCCTTCCTTCTCCATTACACTTAAGTCAAACAACAAAATTACTGTGCAACTTTTAATTCTTCCTCATAACAATAAAAATAACAGAAAAGCAAATAAAAATGATACAAAATTCCGAAAGAAATCTAAACCGCGATACATCAACAACGGCAACCATGAATGTGTAATCGAATATCTTAAACCTTAATCAACTCATTCATGTTCTCTCTATATAAACTTTGATCACAGTCTAGTTCGCTTACGCGTTTCTTCACCAGCATTCTTAAGAATAGACAAGTCAAACAACATAATTACTCTACAACACTAAATTTCTCTACATAACAACAAAAAGTACACAGAAATGCGTATCAAAATTATCAAAATTCTCAAAGAAAAGGTCAACTCATATCTTGAGACGAATGATCATAGTCTAACTCGCTTTGTACGCCTTTCTTCTCCAGCAGTAACTAAAATACAGTAGTAAACCAACACAAACATACAATACTAAAATCTTGTACATTATATATCAAAATTGCCAAAGAAAAGGTCAATTAATATCGATAGACGAATAATGACAGTCTAATTCGCTTCATACGCCTTTCTTAGCATCAATTAGTACACACAAGTCAAACAACAAAGATAACAGAAATGCATATTAAAATTATCAAGAGACGAATGATGACAGTCTAATTCGCTTCTTACGCCTTTCATGTCCAGCACTAATCAGTAATTCACAAGTCAAACAACATAAATTACTATACAACACTGAAATCTTCTACATAACAGCAAAAATGCATATCAAAATTATCAAAGAAAAGATCAATCTATATCGAGAGACAAATAATCACAGTCTAACTGGCTTCATACGACTTTTTTCTCCAGCACTAATTAACATACACTACTAAAACAACGCAATTAAACAACAAAATCATACAACACTAAATTCTTCAGGATCACAGCAAGAATAAAAGCAATGCAAATCAGAATGATCACAGTCTAACTCTTGTACGCCTTTCTTCTCCGGCACTAATTAACATACACTACTAAAAACAACGCAATTATCCAGTAAAATTATACAAGACTAAATCCTTCATCATAACAGCGAGAATAAAAGAAATGCAAATTAAAACGATCACAGTCTAGTTTCGCTTCGTACGCCTTTCTTCTCCAGCACTAATTGAAATACACTACTAAAACAACGCAATTACACAACAAAATTATACAGCATTAACTTCTTTATCATAACAGCAAGAATAAAAGAAACGCAAATCAAAATGATCACAGTCTAGTTTCGACTCATACGCCTTTCTTCTCAAGCACTAATTAAAATAACGATTATACAACAAAATTATACAACACTAACTTCTCTATCATAACAGCAAGAATAAAAGAAATGCAAAGTCTAATTTCG
This sequence comes from Corrigiola litoralis, assembly GCA_901111285.1. Lineage (NCBI taxonomy): Eukaryota > Viridiplantae > Streptophyta > Magnoliopsida > Caryophyllales > Caryophyllaceae > Corrigiola > Corrigiola litoralis. The sequence continues at coordinate 15,774 of CAAKMY010045745.1, read as the reverse complement.
CTTCATACGCCTTTCTTCTCCAGCACTAATTAAAATACACTACTAAACCAACGCAATTACACAAGACTAACTTCTTCGTCATATCAGCAAGAATAAAAGAAATGCAAATCAAAATGATCACAGTCTAACTCGCTTCGTACGCCTAAAACACCGCAATAATACAACACTAAATTCTTCATGATAACAGCAAGAATAAAAGAAATGCAAATCAAAATGATCACAGTCTAGTTTCGCTTCGTACGCCTTTCTTCTCCAGCACTAATTAACATACACTACTAAAACAACTCAATTATACAAGACTAACTTCTTCATCATAACAGAAATGCAAATCAAAATGATCACAGTCTAGTTTCGCTTCGCAGGCCTTTCTTCACAATTATACAACACTAACTTGTTGTACAATAACAGCAAGAATAAAAGAAATTATGTATATCAAAATGATAAATTAAAATACACTACTAAAACAACGCAATTATACAACAAAATTATACACCACACAATTCTTGAACATAACAGCAAAAATAAAAGAAAATGCATAATAAAAAAAAATAAAAAAAAAGGTGAAATTATACCTCGGAGGAGCTGGAATTTATCCCTAACATCAACCCGAAAGCGCAAGGCGCGGCAGTCGGCAAGGGCGTCCGACAAGACCGAATTGCGGTTATCGACATCGTGGTCGGACGGATCGGCGATGCGGACGATCCAATTCCCTAACCGCAACAGCCTCATGACGAGAAACCGCCCGATCAACCCCTGCCCTCCGATCACGACACACGTCCTCATCGCCGCCGTCGATGTGCTTGCCTTGGGATCCTCCATTTCTGATTCGCTTTACTAAAAAGGGAAAAAGAAATGGAGAGACAGGAAAAGGGCGCGGAAATGGAGGTTGTTGGGTTTATGTAGTGGTGGTGGGGCCCAGGGGGGACAGGGGGTGGGGCCCAGGGTGGGTAGATTAGGACAGCGGCAGGCAGGGTAGCACGTTGTCGGAAATGTGTTGGCTGGTGATTGGTTGTTGTAATGTAATTAGTTGTTGTTATTACAGCATCAGCTGAGCGGTAAGTTACCGCGATTAGTTAGTTACTGCGTTATTGTTTACTTGCTTCATTAATTGATTTGATTAATTACTCGTTTAATTTTTTGTGATGAATTGATGGTGATTTAGTGCGGGTTCTATTCAACTAATTCTTGCTTATTGTCTAATTTATTTTAGTTTCTTTTTGGGAAGAACAAAGCTCATTTCCTTTTTTGCTTTTTTGTTTTATTGTTTCAAGAAGAAGGCTTATTCCTAATTAAATTCACGGTAGGTGGTCTGATCGGGATCGATGTATGAGCTTTTGAAATGAAACTATTAGCTTCTAGGATAGAAAACAAAAACAAAGTGAGCTCTTTTGTAAAGATTCGAGAAGTAAGCTTATATCAAGGCTATGTTTGGTAAAACTGATTAAAAAGGTGACTGAAAATTAAAAAGGTATTTGAAAACTGGAAAGGTTAGATCAGGTACCTCATGTAGCTTATTATTTCAGGTGCCTGAAATTCATTTCAAATAGCATTATCAAACGACCTTAAACTTTAAGCTACCTAAAGTTTTGGTCAAACAAGGCAACCTAGTCAAATAAGGTGACTGAAATGCCTTAACAAACAACTCCAAATGTTTAAATCTCAATCTAAAAACTCATGTGTATCTTCAATAGCTCATGTCTTAATGATAACTTATGGCTAGGCCGTATTATACAAGTCTTTGCAAAAAAAAAAAATGAAAAAAATGGAAAATAAGAGAAGTTCAGAAAATTTCATAAGAACTTAGAAAATAATTCAAATGAATGAAAAGGTTCACCTATTTTATGTCTGTTTCGAAAAGATACCACAATAGTTTAGATAACATATTGTTAGTCTTTGTCTGGTAATCGATATATTATTGTGAACTAGGTAATCGTCATGCGAGCTTCAAGTTTCAAGGAATAAGAAAAAATATATACAATTGATGGACATACCTTATAGAACTCGAGTATTTTTTAAAAGAATAGTTCATTGATTAAAAGTCAGACGACATCTACGATACATGTCAAAACCGAACGGATAATATCATACATAATCAAAATAAACTCACTTCAACAAATTGTGGATCATTGTACCGTAGACGAGACTTTTCTACGCACCCTCTTCCATATCGTTGTTTCGTTATACAGCCATATACAAGGGGGTCTATCGATTAGTCAGAGTATTGAAGATGATGAGATTGATTTGAATATGTCGATTGCAAGCGTTGATCTAAAGCCTCTTATATGATCACATAAAGTACAATCAACGAACTTATCAACCACAAAGGTACTAAACTCCCATAAGGAGAGACTAATGATCCCACATAGGGGATAGTTTAACTTTCACATAGAGGAGAGACTGTATTATTTATATTTAGATTGATCAAAACGAGAATAATAATGAAATCCAGGCTAATAATGGTAAAAAAAAAATATTTGGTCATTCCTAGCATAGAGAAGCTTATGAGAAGGAGGCTAAGGTTAGAGAGGGAGGGGGGAAGGAGAAGGGTTTTTTTGTGTATGAAGATTATAGATTATAATATGATTCACATTAGGTAGTAGTCTGATCGTGGCGTATGAGCTCTTAAGATAAAAATATATGAGTTTTTAGAAAAAAAAAGTGCGTTTTTAAGATTAAAAAAGTAAGCTCACATACTAATATTTAAAAGCTCATGTGCTTCTCTTTAAAAGTTCACATGTCTTAAGTATAATATACCTTAGTATTTGTGAAAAGAAAAAAGTTAGAAAAAAGAGAAAAGTTTTAAAAAAATTCAGATAATATGTAAAATCATTCAGATGAAATAAAGGTTCACTTAGTTTTTGTCTATTTTGAGAAGATATCAAAATGATTAAGAGAACACATATTAGTCTTTGTTTGGTAATCTTTATATTATTGTGAACTAGGCAGCCGTCATGTGAGTTTCAAGTTATGTAATCAAACATATACTCAAATAGATATTTTCGAGAATAAATGGGGGTCATATTATTTCATTTGAGGTACTTCCGTGGAAGTATATTTTGTTGACCAAACAATTATATAACAACTTTCACGGAACTCAAGTGCATATGTGATAACTTATATGTATATGTAATTTCCATAAAATGTTTTTTTTAAGAATTCCATAAAATTTTGAATATAATTCATCCAACTAAACAATATTAGTACTTAAGTCACGTTCCTCAAATAATTTTAGTTGCTCTTATGTTAAATAGGTAGGGAATATGGTGGCTTATTATATGCTTAGAGCTTTTCCTCTAATGGTGTTGAGTATATGTATGAAGATAACATTCCCCAACTTATGTTTTACAATTAAGCGAATTACACCTTTCTTTTATAATCCCAAATAAGTTTACCGGTTTCGTTTCGATCAACTGCAACTCTCAAATTATGAACATAACTCGGCCAATACTCAGCTCAACTACCTCTTTTATAATGAGGATCAAGGTTGGCCCAATAGTTGAGTTCTCAACTATTTGAGGATATCCCACGTTCAAACCCACAACCGCAATATTAATTGCTCCAATGTCCTAAAAAATAAAAAACCTCCCCTCTAATTCGAGTTTTTTTTTTTTTCCAATTTTCGCTTTCACATATTGGCATTCTTTGCACACCTCTACATACAAAAACAAACCCAAAAAGAAAAACCGGGCTTATATTTGAGCGGGACCAAACTAAAAAATGGGCCCCGTCAAATGTACAACCACGATTCGTATCGTGGAACGGAGGAAAAAGCGCGAGAAGCCACATAAATAGCGCCTAACCTCCCTGCATGTCTCTCTATCTTACGCATCCAACTTAGATTTGCATCACTGATCACTTGATCACTGTATATTGTCACTGAAGTCTACATATTCAATAAACCACATTACTTCTATGGTAAACAATCCAAGACAAGATCATGCATATTCTTCTATTCGTTTGATTTCGCTTTCATGCTTATGCATGTTTGAGACATTATTTACGTGCCTATTTATCAATCTTGTTTTAGTGACGTTTAACATTATGTAAGCACATAAATATTTCTACCCTAATCACCTAATGTATAGACCATCCTTGTATAGTTGTATGCATGTGTACAAAGAAATTTACTACTATCCTGAAGAGTAAGATTTGTGAATGAACAAAATTCCAAACTTAAAATCTTGAAGTGTCTACATGAGGCTACCTCTCTAGTCTCTACTAGCTAGGGGTAATGTTGCGTACATTCTAATACTGAAGACCATGCACTAGCGCGACACTAGCTCCCTCTATTGTTGTTATATGATAAAGGTTTTTTGTTCGTTTGTTTGTTAGTACGATATTGTTTTTTCATTGGGCTTAAATGGTTGTTTTCGACATGACAACAGATTTCTAAGTACTGTGTTCTTGGTGGATGTTAATGAACTGTGTCATGGATTTGAACTTGATGCCATTACCCGAAGAGGATGAAGAGGAAAATGTTGCATTCACAGACCACAAAGAGACGCCAGAGAATGTTGCACCAAAAGATCACAAAGAGACTGCAGTTGAAATCTTTCGACGGGTATGCTATAATTCATGTCATTAGTCATGCTGATCGACTATATGAGATTGCGTTCTTTTACCAAGTCCTGTATGGCATTTGGGGCACTATGATGTATTTCTTGTATAGGTGCTTATTCTAAGTTGATTGGGAAACAAATGAACATTTGAAGCGTCATGTAATTGTACAATGCGTTTTGTGTAAGGGTAGTGCACTGTGAGTCTTCTAATATATTAACAATGAATATCTAAGTTTCAGCCCCCTTTGTTTTTATTTTTGCTAAGTTTATGATAATCCACTGAGCTTGGATCAATCTTACAGGTGATTCTAGCTATTACACATAGTATTTGAGTTACTTTACCAAAACAAAACATAGGAGTATTTGAGTTCACTGTATTAATTTGAAGTATCAGTAGAGTCAGCTTTTCAGGTTTGGGTTACAGCCTTATACCTTGGTGAAAGAGTAACCAGCACCTTCCAGGCTTCCAGTTAAAGGTCTAATGAGAACAATATTTCGGTGTACTTCTAAATTTATTACTTTTCCTAGCTAGAATTAGTAAATTTTAGTGGAATTAGAGAAAAAGAGAAGACTGATGTTAAGTAATAAAGAATAACGGAGTACATTAATATGACACGAATGCAGTGTCATCTGTGCATAAGAGCCTAAGAGGAGGTCTATTGTGGAAATGATTGTGCCTCAGGCTATTATATTTGAGTTCGCTAAATCAATGAAAGACTAGTGGCATGGTGAATGTAGCACTTGGCTCAAAAAGTTGAAAATCCTGGTTGTCTAGAAAATCTGAAAGACATGCAAGAATTGTAAATAGACAAAGATGGGTTCAAAGTTATCATAAACAAATGAAGCTTCTTGGTTATCTAGCAAATCTAGAACGGGAACTCCATCAAAACTAGACAGAGCACATCTAGCTGCTAGATATTGTCCTCCCAATGGGTTGGAAGTTGTATTGTTAAACGATATTCCGCAAAGTTTCGTCACTTTGGCGGAACTCGATATGAGTTAATAATACTCCCCCAACCCTCTTTATCCTCAAAAAAAAAAAAAAAAATGAAGCTTCTTGGTTATCTAGCAAATCTAGAACGGGAACTCCATCAAAAGTAGACAGAGCACATATGTCTTATGACATGCTGAAGTACCACCCAATCACACAGGGGTTCAGAGATGAGTGATCTATTTCGCAAAGTTCTGTAACTGGCAAGGTAACACACCAAAAAAGCTTTATATCTCATGTTGCCCGCTTATTTTCTGGTACCAGCCATGTGGGTATTTTAAGGCTAACTTAGCCTGTTGTAGATCATCAGCAAGAGCAATACAAACTACCAAAGATGATATTCCTCTTTGTTATGCATGTATGGTTTTCTGTTGGGGATTGTCAAACGGAAATTGTAAATGTAATCAGGAGGTGTCAATTGTATGATAGCTGGGGAAAATCTCCATATTCAGTTGGCAAACATTGTTTACCTTTCCATACAAACTACTAAAGAGTTCTAGGTTCTTTCCCAAATGATGAAGGGAGTTGGGAGCTTCCAGCATGATTAGAGTGCCCTTTTCTTTGGTTTGCCTAATCTTCATAATTAGCTTATGAGCAGTACACAGAACCTATTCTGATGACCTCTGTAGCTATGCTATGAGCAATCTTGATCATGCAGTGGTCTAATTAATGTCCATGGCTAAGATAACCGGTCTTCATTTGGTTTGGTAAGATTTTTCTACTGAAAATGCTATTCTGTTCTGAAGTATGATATTTGGTCCACTCTTTGTTGTTTAGGAGCGTGAAGAAAGAAAGGCACGAATGAAAAGAAAACAGATAGATGATAGAGCAATGCAAATAACTCAGTCCTTGGACTGTGATGAAGGTCCTCTCTTGAAGAAAAACAAATTTGATAATAAAAACAAGCTTCCCCCTGGTAAGCTTCATGCCAAGCTTTTTTAGCAAGTAATTTTTATTATTACCACCCCTTTTCTGTTTTCTGTATGCCTCTTTGTATATCGAAAAAGAACTTTACCTTGGCTATCTTTGTGTATTTCTGTAGTGTTGCTAATTTGCTGGTTTGCATGCTGCTTTCTGTATTCCTGGTCCTTTTTATTCTACTTCTCTGTTTCTTTGTTCAAGTATTCTTTTCCTTTACGAAATAAATTATCAGTGTCTCTTCAGTACTGGATGTTGCTGAACTGGGCAAACCATTGTTATTCATCTGTCTAATCCTGTATAATCAAGAAACCATTCCAATTTTTATATGTAATTTCTAAATGATTACAGCTTCGCCTTCGACTGGTCGTTATGCAAGTTAGAGCATTTTGAATTTTTTGGCATGGTGCCTGGTTAGATATTAATGAATATCTGGAACTTCGATGGTATTATGATCTGGATTATAACAGAGTAACAGTCTATTACTCTGTTAGGACTCTTGAAATTTGTCACTCAATGACTTAGGACAAGTGAATAAGTCTTTGGTGAGTAGAAAGAGGTTCCTTTATCTTACATGGTATCATATCAAACCAAGGGACCATCTCAGACAGTTTTGGCAGGGTCCAGGTCAATTATTGTCCAATCTCCCGCTTATTTTTTCAATGTGCTTACCGATCTTGTTCGACATAGTGGAAGTCTGGAAAGTGGAAGGTCATGGTAAGCTAGTTTAGAAGCTCTATAAAATCCCTTCCTTAGTGCATGATTCTCAGGGATGTGGATCTTCTTATGAGGTGCATCACGTACACTCAGAATAATGTTCGAGTAGCTAATGGTAAGATGGGGGAATAAGTAGCTATAGTTTTTTCTACCTATTCTAGAAATTCTGTTCATAAAGCGGAAAGCAGATTCTTCCATGTCCAATGGCACCAAAGGTTCGTTGTCCGTTAGCTCTGGTGTATGATGAATCAAATAAAAATGGCTCGTTAACTGTCTAGGCTTCTTGTATATTGTGAAGTAGTAGATAGCCGTCACATTTTCCTCGAGGGATAATGGAAACAGCCTCTTTGTTCTTTACAAGGGTAAGATTGCAGGCATCTAGCTCCAGCACCCCACGCCTAGGTTAAGGTTGCAGGGTTTGGGGTAGCTTTGATGTTGAGAAAGGGACATCTAGTAAGGTAGAAACGGTGCTAAATTCAAGCAAATTTGTTTCCTGTACAAAGAGCACTAGTGAGGTTTAAGTGAAACATTCCAGTTCTAGGAGAAGAATTTTATGTACAACGAAGAATAATTTATTTGGATGGTGGATGGAGAAGGCTTGTTAATGGAGAGAGTTTCAAGGGGTTGGCTGACTTGGCTCTAACTCTGTAGCACCGCAAAGCATACCTGCTTTGTCTAATTCTTTAAGAAGAATATAAGTATATAACTCCCAAGGTTTGGCAAATGCTGGACCTGTTGGACCTAAAGAGAGTGGTTTCCTTGATTCCTTCCCTCCTCAATCACTTGAGACTGAGGACGGCGGAGTGTAAAACTCAAAAAGGTCAGATGTATTGGCTCAGACTCATCGAAATCCATATACCTAGTAAGATAGTCGATGGCTGCTTTTTGGACTGCTGTTAAGGTTCTGGCTCCCTTTTTTTTTTTTTCTCCCAAGTCACCATGTGCTCGATGTTATATATGCATTTCTTATGGCTTCTACATTCTTTTTTTACCAATTAAGATTCCTGAAGGAACTGTTCATAATTTGGTGTTGACCAACCCCCCCCCCCCCTACTTGTTGCTCTTTTTTTTTTTGTTTTTGCTTTTCCCATTCATGATCTGAGACATGTTTGCTAACCATTTATTGTTTATATTCAGGTTGGCTGGATTGTCCGAAATATGGTCAGGAAATAGGTCTGATTATCCCATCTAAAGTTCCACTTGATGATTCTTTTAATCACCACATTTCTGACGAGAAGAGATACTCCTTCCAAAAAGTTTTACATTATCTGCAACGAGTGAAGGGGATTGAAGTAAGCGATTAAAACTATATTACATTTTTTGTTTCTCTACTTTGTTTTTCAGTTCTTGGTCTCTTGTTCTTTATAATTAATTTAACTATCTAGTCGAAAGTTTGATATTTCATTTGTCTGGTTGACAAAATTTTGTACAGTAAATGCGTGTTTTCGTCTAGTGGAGGTTGTAAGCAATTCTAACTATATTTCATTTTCTTTTTCTACTTTGTTTACCTGTTCTTGGTCTCTTCTTCTTTTTAATTAATTCAACTATCTTTTTGAAAGCTTGATGTTTCATCTGTCTGGTTGACGAAATTATGTACAGTAAATGCATGTTTTCTTCAAGTGGAGATAGTAATCCATTGAGAGGTGAGCGAGCATATACTAATTTCTGTAGTTACTTTGAACAATTTATCTTCTATTATTTCTGTGTATAGTTGTGGCAAGAGAGTATAAAGTATTGGAAATTCTGTAGTCACCAATATGATTGTTTTTAAAGCAGTTCTAAAGATTTTCTGTTCGGGATTAATTTTCTGGGTATATGCTGAAGTTTTCTCTGGTTTTCTGTATTGTTTATGCATCTTTCTCTCTAGCACGTGATATTTCAAGTAGAATGGCCATGCAAATTGCTAGAATTCATAATTTTTTCCACCTCTGTGTAGATTGGTATGGTGGTTGATTTGACGAATACAGATCGTTATTACCAAACAAGTGAGTTTGAGAATCGCAGTCTTAAATTTTTGAAGGTACCTCTTTTTCTTTGCCTAGTTTTTTCTACTTATCTTTTAATTTGAACTGCTGTGCTGCATCCATATAAGCATCCTGACCTGTAAAGTTTCTGCAGATACGATGCCAGGGACGTGATGCTGTACCTGATAATGAGTCTGTAAACACCTTTGTCTTTGAGGTAGGTAGACTTATTTGTTACTACAGACCTGAGGATGATGTTTATTCTGTATATGATTATGATGCTTCCTTTTCTGTTTGGTTCTGGTACTGAAACATGACTAGCCTGTAATCATGATGTGGTTTGTCGTAACTCCTTTGGTGCATGCTTTTATATATTTACATGACTTAAATTCCTATCTTGATGGGAAGTAGGGGAAAACAGTCTCCTGCAGCTGATCAGGTATTCAGCTGCAGAGAGAAATATAAAAATAGAAAGAAAATTTCTGATGATGCCACCACTGAGTCATTAGAAATGGGTAATATATTTCTTGGTTAAATGTGTTGCTTATCCGTATTCTTTTTGTTGATACAAACTTATCATTGATGGCAGGTTGCACGATTTATACATAGTCAAAGTGCAACCAAGAAGTACGTATTTGTCCATTGTACTCATGGCCACAATCGGACTGGTTACATGATAGTTCATTATCTGATGCGGACCCAGAAAGTTAGTTCAGTCACTGAGGTCAGTTTTGGTTTGTATTCCAGCCAATCATTTAGTTGATCGATCAGTACCATCCGGGATGTTAGGTATTTTTGATTAAAACTTTGTTTCTTGTGGACAGGCTATAGAGAGGTTTGCAACAGCTCGGCCTCCTGGAATTTACAAACAGGAGTATATTGACGCATTATATGGATTTTATCATGAACCGAAAACTGACTTAGTTGTATGCCCCCCAACCCCTGAGTGGAAGATGTCCTCTGATCCAGATGAACATGGTGCAGTGCTACCAGAAAACGATGATGACGGTGTTTCATATGCTTCCATAAATGTAAGAAACCATGCTTCCTACTTGCTAACCTCTTTTCGGCCAAATTCATCATATTAACTACCAGTGTAAGAGGCCTTTGGGCCTCTTGCCTAATAACATTTGGATAAGGTTTAAATCATTAGTTGTCCTTCAAGCTGCAATACATGATGCTTGGCACAAACAGAGACCTTCTAGGTCCGGCGAACCTTCTAAGTTCCTCTCTTGAGTCAGCTCAGAAAAATCTCTTTATTCTTCTTCCATGTCTGTTTTGTCTTAACATTATGTGGTATAATTGATCGTCCTGTCCTTTTACTAGTGATCACCGTGTGAACTACAGCAATAATGCTTTACAGTGTTGAAAATGGGATCTGCCACGATGCAATCCCAACTTATTTCTGGCCCTTGTAGTGTTTTTGTTCAAAATTTTCAATTTAATGGAGACCTCCTGATTTCGGTTTCTATATTCAGGAAAAAAGCAAGAACATCGTAACGATGACCAATGATGATGTCTTGGGAGATAAAATACCTGAAGAGCAGCAAGATGAAATGCGGAGTTTCTGCTACAGGGTTCTTAAGCCACCGGGGGTATATGCTTCTTTAGTGGTTGCAATTTTATCTTCCAGAAATTTGAATATTTTCCTAATTGTTGAGATTTTTCCGACTAGTTCTATGTTGGCACACTCATGAGGGGTTATCTAATGTAATGACCCATTTCTAAGAAACCTTATCGGAGAGGGAAGCCTTTTCTCTGAATTTTGAATCCTCAAAAATGGACTTGAAGGAGTAAATAAACATTTTTGGGGGTGCTAGAGAATGTTCATTATCTAACTCCCCTGAGAGAAGTTTCCCCCATAGGAAGGGTCAGGGTTTTCTACTGTAGTTACAATAGTTCTTCCTTGGTCTTCGATGTTGCATGCATTTCTTTGTATCATTGAACTTGTGAAGATTTTGTGTTATTTTTTTTTTATTGGTGGAGTATGCTGTTCACTATAATATTTTGTGTTGCAGGGTTTCACACAATTTCCCGGGTCACATCCCGTGTCTCTTGACAGGTCCATACTCTTTTTACTTATTAGAAAAGATATTAGTTGTGGTATGGTTGTTCCGTGCAGAATGTGTGTTATTTAGCCTGAGTGCAGGCCTTAGGATCTGGGACGCGCTAAATATTAGCACTGTAAATCATTTCTAGATTGGTGATGAGATCATAGGGCTGCCATCAGCCTTTTATTCATTGATTGTATACATCATGTGCTGGTGATGCAAGACTTTTTTTTTTTGAGGTCACGGAACTATCAAGTATTCAAGTGTTTTTATTCCTTCAGTATATGTGGTATTTGCATCATTATATGCTGTCAAGTTTTTCCTCAGGAGACGAAAATCGAAGCAGAGGTTTGAAGTCTCAGGCATTCGTTTAGCTAGTCTTTGTTTTCTTCTTGTTATGTGTGTATGTGATTTGTGGGAGTGGAAGGAAGGGGGGGGGGGGGGGG
>CAAKMY010045733.1:0-10935 GCA_901111285.1 Corrigiola litoralis | reverse complement strand
TCAGACTCGGTGTCCAGTATTTGACATGGGTGCATGTCCGGGTGTCAGACTCGGCTAGTTTTATAAAATTTTGTATGTATTTAGCTTATACTGTCATGTCCGTACCCATGATATTAGCCGTGGATGTACAGGGGGCTTATTATGACTTATCTAGTCATTTGCTGATCTTGCATGATATTAGCTCTACTTGTCACGTTGACAATAGCAAACAGAGGTTTGAAATATAAGAAATATATCAAATCTACATGTTCCTGTGAGCATTTACATACCTGTAACTGGTATCCTAGGTTCACAACAAATGCATCTGGAATCGCCTCAACGCCAACCCATTCCTCATCCTTTTTCACTTGAAGCCCTGGAACATTCCCTTGGAGAAGAATAGTAATGAGGCCGGTATCACAGTGACTTCTGGTTCCCAAAGTCAGACTGGGATCAGGGCAAGGAGGGTAATGATGGGCAAACAAAGCTTGTCCTTGACTTAATTCATTCGCAAAATATCCTTGTTCAAGTCCAAGTCCCTCACATACCAGATTCAGAATTCTCATTCCCATGTCCCTAGTTTGGATGATATAAGCTCCCACAACGTCCCTAAAATTATACTCGTATGAAAGTTGTAAGAATTAAACTGAATCTGTAATGATCTTTTACTCTTAGATCGCGCTATCAAACTAATGATCAATTACCTGAAATCAGTAGGTTTGTGAGGCCAATCTGGCAAACATTGTTCCAATGGAGCACATTCAAGTCTTACAGAATCTCTCCAATTATGGATCTCTTCTTTATCATAGTCAATATTGCTTGTTATGTGTAGGCATTTCTTACTAAGATCTGAAGAAATTAATGTTGATTTCTCCTCAGCAGGAAGCTCAAAGAATTCTTTAAGAACACCCCTTGCATCATCCATCAATTTTCTCGGAACTCCATGGTTAATCACCTGTTCCAAACAAGACGATTATAAACATAGAAAGAGGTTATTCAGGGCAGAATGGTGATATAAACACAAAAAACATTCTCAAAGTCATGCCATCAAGAAAAGAGCACCAAAATCTAACCTGAAAGAATCCGAATTCTTGGCTAGCCTTCATAATCTGCTGGACTAATCTTTCGCGATCAAGTCCCTCGGCTTTGCTAAGATCAATGACCGGGACACTCTTGGATGTCGGAACAACACGCTCCCCAGGTCTTTTTCCATGTGGAAATACATAAGTTTCAGGCAATGTCTTACCATCCGACCAGCTAGAAACAAACTTCTCCATATTTTGTTACTTACGGCCTTACGGGGTATGTGTTACGGAGTATGTAATCTGAGAAACCAAGTTCAACTCAGAATAATGCTAGTTCCAAATGAATGAGCTGTTACCAATACGTTACTACAGACAACAACACCCTGATGAGTCATGACCATATTAAAAAGTACACGGGAGATCAGCTAGCATAGTCAAACATATAATTTGTTTATACTCCGTATTTCGTAAAGTTCACGGGTATAGGAGTCAAAGCTCACACAATAATCCCAACATTTAAGCTAGCAAGATGAGAACTACATAAAGACCAAGAAGTGAAGCAAGTACACTAATTCCTCATCCCACAAAAAAAAAAAAAAAAATGAAAACCCACCAACCATGCTGATCAGTTGTCAGTGATCACTGATAAAGATGTACTACTATGCTTCATTCATTAAAATTCTTGCATGTACAACAACCACCATCAACCAATATGGATCCCAGTCAAGGCGAGATTAGGGGAGGTTTAAAATGTACGCAGCCTTACCCATAACTAATCAAGAAAGGCTAGCGGAGATGCTGTTTCCGGTATAATCTACAAAACCAATTATCTTTAGAAGAAGTATGCAATAATCACTTTTGTCACAATTTTATAAAAATAATGAATCGACCCTAAAAGGTTGTTTTAGTGGACAATACATTTGTATATTAACAAGGGGGTGGGGTGGGGGTGGTAGAACAGTTTCATCAGTTTTAGTTGTTATAGAACTTTAAAAGTCATCCTAAGTATGGAGCTTGAAGCAATTAATATCCCCTATTCTCATATGAGAGCAGTATTAGATTCAGGGAAAATTAGTGAGGAAGTTGCAAAAATCCACTTTTGCTCACCGAGGGAGCTAGAGGTTCACTCATTAGATTATAGTTAATGTTCTCTCACATGCATAACTGCCTACTCCGTATATGATGAGAAATTCCATAAATCAGACACTTATCCAAGGGCGGAAAGCATAATTTAGACTGCTAGTCCATAGTTGTCCCTCTGAAAATAGTATTATCTGTTGCCATGACACGAGTTTTGGCATAGTTTTAATCGAAAAGACAACAATGGCATGACCGCAATCTCCGATACAACTTTGAACATGTTGACGCTACAACATTAAGCCCGATCAACTGGGTATTTGAAGAATCAATTTCTTCATATTAACGTATGAACAAATGTACCAACTTTACTTGACCTCTTCTCTTCATGCTAAACAAAGGTATCTTTTCAAGAATTATTATATTACGGAGTAATACATAATACCAACTACCAAAGCGTAGAAATCACGCACGCTATACAATAGATCACATTACTTATAAGTTATAAGTTAATTATAATCCACAATTTGACGCAGATTAATGTTTTCAACCTCACATAAGTACGTCTTGATCGATAACACAACACTCATACTTGCTTAAGAATCATGAATAGAGTAAGCTACTCTTAAATCTTAATACAACTGGGAGTCAATTTATTATGTAATAATTGAATGAATGAATCATAAGCCTTTTGTTCATGAGTCAAAGGACAGGTTAGGGCCATGAGAGTAATTATAATCAATCCAAAAATGTTTGCATTAAGAAAATCCCTTAAATATCCATCATTCAATCCCAGGCCTTCAGTAATTAAGTCTAACATTGTTCATGTTAAAACAATGGTTTTTTTTTCAAGAGCTATTGATACAACATGACAACAGCTACAAAAGCGGAGAAATTACGCACTTTAAACAATAGATCACATTACTTAAAATTAGTAGAACACGATTTGGTGCTGATTAGTTTGTTGAAGTTTACATAGGTCTTGATCAGAAAAGCAACATTCGTACTTGCTTAGAAATCATAAATAGAGTAAGCTACTCTTAATACATCTGGAAGTCAATTCATTATGTTAATTGTATGAATTTTATTATTCTAAATGAGTCAAACCGCCCATTTTGCTTCGGTTATATATAGGTAGTCTTGCCATCTAGAATTATCAGGGTTTGAGCTTGTAAGTGGCTACGACATGGTCATGCTCCCCACTATATCATGAGAAACTCTTAAGAAACTCCGAGTACCGAAATGGCTTATAGAGTGAAGGGTTGTTTGCGTTAACAAGAGTTTTGGCAGGAAAAATAGTACAATCCTTTGATGGCGCAATGAACAATCCCACGGATGTCCGAGCATTCTTTACATTTGTCACCACCCTATGTTCAGCACTTTTCAACCTTCCGTTACTAATGACCTGTAACAAAGATCTCTACGTTAAGAGTTATATAGCAATGTATAAATATAGTGCTTGAGTCTTGACAAAATCATATTATTTCAGCAATCACACAAAGTTTTCAGCTATTTACATCCCTCTATCTAGCAACTGATGATTGTATAAAAGAATAAGAACTATGCACAAACTGTATAGCGAAACAACTTAAATTTAATTTTGACTCGTAACTTGGAGGTAACTTTTACCTGGATTTGATAGCCGATGTTAACCACAAAGGCGTCAGGGCAAGGCTCAACAACAAGCCATTGCTCGTCTACAAACACTTGAAGGCCGGAGATGTTCCCTTGAAGAAGGAGGGTAATCATATTTGGATCGCAGTGTTTCGGAAGTCCTAATGTCAAGCTTGGGTCAGGGCATGGGGGGTAATGATTCACCACTAATGAAGTATCTGTACTTAACCCTTTGTCGAAATATCTAGACGTCAGTCCCAAACCTTCACAAATTAAGTCTAGAATTATCATTCCCAACCTTCTTACTCGGGCAGAATATTCCCAAACTACTTCCCTGTAGATTTTGAGACAAAACGATTTATATGTCAATTTAGTATAGATATTTCAAAAAATATAATATTGTATAAGATCGTTAAATTAGACCAGCATAAAGTGATTATTTTATAAGAATGTTTATTTACTCAATTTGTGATTAGGTCTTATTAAAATCAGATCGTCTATTGTAATCTGAAATATCTTAAGTAGTTCCTATACTAGTAAACACCAAAAATATTCACCTGTATCTATCAGGCTTGTTTGGCCAATAAGTTGTGCATTCCTTAGAGCTACAATTGAATTTCAAACAGTCTCTCCAGTAGTGAATGTCTTCATTTGCGTAATTGAAACTGCTTGTGTAAAGCTTGCATTTTTCACATGATTCTTCAGAGTACAGGTACAACTTGTCCTCATCAGGTAACTCAAAGAAGTCCACAAAGACCCTCATAGCATCAGCCAGCAATTCCTTTGGAACTCCATGGTTGATGACCTGTTTGAAAAGTTGAAGTAATTCTATTTGTCACATTTCTTATAACATAAACATAAGTTACAATCTACGGACAAACCTTGCAACTAACATATATAATGAACAAGTTTGAGGTGTAACACAAAAGTGAAAGGAAACCTGGAAAAGACCAAATTGTTTGCTAGCATGCATAATCTGCTCGGTAATGCTTGCACGATCATGACCCACTGCCTTGGAGAGATCAATCACTGGAATCTTGCATGCCGGAGGAGTAACATCCCCTGGTCGTTTTCCTGGGGGAAGTATATAACTTCTAGGTAGTGTTTGATCACTAACCCAACTTGAAACAAGCTTCTTCATTTACACTATGCAGACACGCACAAAAGCAATACGGAGTATATAGGAACTTGTGCTATGATGTTACAAACACCGTTCACAGTTTATATACTAGAGTATCGTTAACATGATATTGAACATAAAGTTTTGTATAAAAAGGTTTAATTTTAGATTAGTGGTCTTAATTAAAGTTGTCGGTTTAGTTCCTGGCTTTAAGTGACTTCTTTAGTACCGTGTTGAGGAAAACTTATCATTTTAAGTCAATTTATTGTGGGTATAAGTTTATTCTTAAAATTGAAAATATGCCGTTTCTATAGATAATTAGTGGTGCAAGAAACCAAATGTCAAAGTTCTATATTCTTTTAGTACACGGATTTTCTTATTGGATAATAATTTAGTGATGACTTGACTTATGTAGGTTTGTCACGTCTTAGGTCATTTGTTGGGCAGAAAGAACTTATTCACTGATTACTATAATATCAACTAGCACCAAGCTAGGGATGTTATGAATACTTATTTCCTGCTTTTGCTGTCTGGAAAAGAATACATGAAGCATATACAGATATGTATTTGATTAACATGTTCCTGTAATTTGAAGATGACGTTGAGTGTATTATATTCGAAGGTCGAGAGAAATTTGACTTTAATTAACAATTTTGCTGTTGATGAGTGATGACAACTTAGACAAAAGGATGCTAACAATTAAGAACGACCTACTAATGTGGCTCCTAATCCGTCAATTGTCATCTTCTTTGAAGTTATAGACTACGTCAAGTTAGTCAGTTAGATGATCACAAGATGGTAACAAACAGGAGTATATAAACAAGAAAATACTATATATGCTCTAACTCATGGTTTGTATTCATTTAGAATTAGAAAAAGTATCTTAAAAAGCAAAAGTTGCAGAGGTATTAGATTGTCAATCGTCCATGCGATCCCTACATGCTGTATAACATAATTATTGTTTGACATATAATCGCATAAGCATTAGAAAGTCAAAGGTACCGGTGCACATTTGATAAGGATGCTAATAAACTCATCCGAAGATAAGGATACAACTCCCTAGCTAGCAAATAATAGTATTTACTATTCCGTGTCACTGAAGTAACACAAGCGATAATGTAAAGCATTATTTCGTCAGACCGAACCTAGATACTTGAAATATTTTTTGTACAAAAATGTCCCCTCAGGTAGCAACTAAGTTATGCCAAACTTGAGCCTGAATTTAAATTCGGCGAGAATCTTCTAGCAATAACACAAATCAAAATAAATTCGTATTGTAATTATGGAAGGGTACGTTAAGGTAGTTAATGCTGTTTGTTAGTAATTAGATAAGAAAATTATATCTAATATTTTTGTTACTATAATATACAAAATTCCTTCTATTATTTTTAATAATACCATGATAAGAATTATTACGCAATTTTTTTGTTTCTAAATTCTAATGCTTAAACACATATGGAGTAGCATTTGGCATACCTAAGAATTTTCTCTTAGTTAATGGTGCAAGAAAATGCCTACATACATGCTCACACTTTTTTTTTTGGTAACAACATAGTGCTCACTCTGTGATAATGTGAATGTTTGATGGAGTTTAGGTGAATGTCCAATATAATCTGCGTCCCAAAATTTTCCATTTGCTTGAAAAGAAAATCTTTTTAACTACATGATGCCTTTAGTTTCAAATATACATAAACATACGCCAACTATAGTAAAGGTGACGTTTCAATTGAATATTATCCAATAAAATCCTATAAATCCTATCATTATCCCTTATGTATGTGTCCGCTATCCTATATATCTAATCCAATATTTAATGGGCAACATCTTGGTATCTAGAACTGGGATGAAAAACCTTAATGAAATTACTTTATATCAACAAAACATTGCATGCACAACTTTATGCTTATAGTCAGATAGTAGATTGTGAAGATGAATATATTGGAGGAAACGCCTAAAACATTTCACTGTCCTAGTGTCCTGATATGTAGAATTGATCACTATAGAATATGCACATTACGGTTGTCCCGTAAACTTGAATTAGTTGGATTGTATTTTAGTCCAAGATGAAACTAACATGACACGAAACCTTATTGGCCATTGCTTACCAAAAAGAACAAGAAAAACAAAAAGAATTACAATTCACGGCAACAGCAAAGGCAGTGCGTGTATAGGAGTTTTGTATGAATTTAAATACAATATGGTCATCACATTTTTTCTATAGGAGTTTTGTATGAATTTCTATCTGGTCTATAATAGGCTAACACCTATATTTTGGGAATTTATGCTATAATTAAAAATCTAGATACCAGCTAGTGAACCAGCGCCTTAAATATCGAAAATTCTTTCATTAGTTGAGGGTAAATAATTCTGTCAAATGGAACCAAATTTACACAAGACTTGAAGAAACAAAGAGAGATGTGCACCTCGATCTCTTTCCCATATCCTTAAAAGTATTCTTCCTTCACTTGATAATGTCAAAGAGTTGCACGCTAGAAACTTATCTTTTCTAAATTAGTGTTTCTTATCGAACAAACAAGATAACTTGGAGATTGTTATATAAATAGAATGTGTTTTATAAGTTATTTCAGTCACCTTCTTTAGTTATTTGACTAGTATAGCAATCCGTGTCATTATGGCACGTTTTTTTAAATAATATTGTAATTCGATAACAAAATAGTTCTCCGTGTTTAAATGAGTGATTGAATACTTTTTTTATTCTTTGAAGTCAATTTTGAAGTCAATTCAATTTTGTTTGAAATATAATATTGCATCATACATAAATTATTTTCAAAATGAATTAATGTCATTATGCATATAATTACAAAAATTCAAAGGAAGAATAAAATTATAAATTGATTTGAAAGCATGTGTAACTCATTCGTAGGAGAGAAACATTGTTGTAGAAAAAAAGTAGCTAAAAAAAAAGACGTATCACCCGTGAAATATTACATGTTATGGTATATAATAAATATAGATTATAAAATTAAACTTTCGGTCGAGTAAAACACTGAGAATATAATAGAACATCATAAGTCAAAAATAGTTTGTAAGTGATATTGATAATTGATATTGTGTAAGTTAGATGAATGTGAATTTTTTTCTATAAATAGTAAGATAAAATTAGGATGGAGGAAAGAGTAGACATATGGGACGGTAAAATAATATTTTTTTGTATATCTTTATTCAATTGGTTTATCTCCCTATTAAGTAGGTAAAAAAAATTATATCAAAGGTAGTGTCTTTGGTAGATATGTTGGACCTATTTATGAAGCAATCTAGCTAAAGAAAAAAAGTGTTCACAATTTGGTGTAACATATAATACGATGATATTGATATAATATATTCAACAATATTTCTTTACTCCTAGAATTTATTGATATTTTTAGATTAAATATTATGAAAATAATTTCATATTATATATCTACAAATTGGGAAATAAAATATATTGGCAAAACCTTTCTATAAATATTGGATATAATTAATAGATTAGAGGAATATTTTGAAAAGATATTATAATCTTTAGTATATATCTAATGATAGAAATACATCTATATAAGAATATTTATAAGAGGCAAGTGAATCTACATAAAAAAAGGAAAATGGCTGAAAAATTGTAGGAGTGACAAATGACGAGAGCGTTAATTGCTTTAGTGTATATTATAGATATTAGATAGATTAGTATATCTTATTTGACCAAATTTATATTCACCTTATAATTATGAAAATATTATACACGTAATGGATATGAGGTGGCGCGAGGCGATTGGGGATGGGGCGGGGGATGACGGGTTTGGGGCAGTTTGACATGAAACTCATACCCACTCCACCACCCAAGACGGATACAACATTCTAAACACATATCCACCCCTTCCCCACTAATGTGTTACCTATACTCATTTCACTTCAGGCGGGTGCGATGTGGTATTGTATATCCGCTTGTATCCGCCCCATTGACCTCCCTATATTCGACACTGTGGGGACCAATTTCGCTTGACCAAATGATCCCGGAACACCGACCTGAACACCTTGCTTTCCTATGAACAAGGTACTACCCACGAAGGGAGGTCTCCCCACTCGGCTTTCATTTAATGCAAGTCTTCTCCTTAACCTTTGACTTTTAGTATTTTATCATAAATAAGATCTCATTTGATTAACCTATAAGCCCAGTTGTGTTCCCCATCTTCTTAAGACTACTTTGTCAGTTGTCACACTAGTATAGTATGCTCATATATTAGAACCCCTCAAAAAATAATCTCAACAAGTTTTTAGATGTTTGTGGCCCGTCATTGGAGATCTCAACAAGGGGATCTCAGTCAAAACACACATTGATCAACATCTTACCTCATAAAAAAACAAAGTTATTAGGCTTTTGCCCCCTAGTCTTGGATTGAATGACTAAACACCAAGGTCATTATGCTCTTTATACTCTCCTAAAGAACCAACAAGAAACAAACATAACCTCCGAATTTGAACCTATAATGCACTCCTCAAACTCGGACTTCCCCATAGCAGTCGCAGTATTAGCCGTAATGGCAGTTGCACTTCTACTAGCGAGCTACTACATCTTTGTGATCAAGTGTTGTTTGAACTGGCAAAACCTCGACCCCTTGAGGCGATTTTCGATATCAAGGGCTCGGCGAATTGATGATCCATTGATGTCATTCTCACCGATGGTAGACATCCACCGGGGGCTCGACGAATGGCTCATCAACAACATCCCCGCAATCCAGTACAAAGGAGAGCAAAACAACAACTTAGGTCCAAACAGTAGAAGCTTTAGAGGATGTGCTGTTTGCTTAAATGAGTTCCAAGAGCAAGAAATGCTAAGAGTTCTTCCAAGGTGCACTCACACTTTCCACTTGGATTGCATTGACGTTTGGCTCTTAAACAATGCAAGTTGCCCTCTTTGTAGGTCAAGCATCTCAGGCAGAACAAGGTACCCTATCGATCAAATCATTGCACCAAGCTCTTCACCTCAAGAAATATTCTCTCCATTTAGTGGGAGCTTAAGCATTAATATAAATGGAGATGACCAAGATTATCTGGTGATTGAGCTAGGCGAGGAAGCAAATGGAAGAAGCGTCTCAAGAGAGCTGACACAGAGAATAACAGAACAAAATAAGGGTGTGTACATTAACAATGTTATAAGAAGTTGCAAGAAAGGTAGGAACTTGCAAAATCTTTCTATTAAGGGGGATGAATGCATCGGCATTAGGCAAAAGGATGACCAATTTGCGATACAACAACCCATTAGGAGGTCCTTCTCCATGGATTCCGCGGCAGATCGCGGTTTATACTTGCAAGTTCAGGAGATTTTAAGGCAAAACAACCGGCGTGTTCATGTTAGCAATGAGGTCAGTAGTACTAGTATTAATGAAGAATGTAACAGTAACAATGGACGGGTTAGAAGATCCTCGTTTTTCTCATTTGGCCATGGTCGTGGATCTAGGAGTTCCTCTTCTATACTTCCAATAGAATGTGATCGATAAACATCAACTTATCTAACCATTTATTCTTGTACTCAATCATCTTAGATTCTATTAGTTTCATTGTTTTAATTATGTTCAAAGTTCTAGGCTTTACATTACATGTAGCGATTTTATCGTAGGTAGGTACCCCCCCATGAGTATATACTTCTCTTTTAGCGTCAATGTGATGATGAACAATTGTGTTTTTTTTTTTTTTTTTTGGTACTACAACTTACAAGCGTGAGAACCTAAAATCATTAATCTTCCCACTAAACATCGGTGAGGGCTTGAGTACTTGAGTGTTCCGGAATATGTTTCGAGCTTCTTATATTGATCATGAATATCGAAAATTGATTGTGACTTTTGAGTCACTTGTATTGTTGTATACATACATTCATACTATCAGTGTCTCGAAGAAGAGAACTAACTCAAGTGGTTGGAGCTATTTTACCCCAATCATAAGGTTGGGGGTTCGATTCTTACCTGCGACTTACTGTGCTCCTTTCAGACAAAAAAAAAAAAAAATACTACTAGTGTCTTTCGGAGTATGGTTGGAATTTATGATAGTTTTATTTCTTCACAAGTTTAATGCATAGTTGACAAATATTATGAAGCATGGATTTGTACAAAAAAAAAAAAATATGAGCATGGA
>CAAKMY010045722.1:0-11600 GCA_901111285.1 Corrigiola litoralis | reverse complement strand
ATGAAATTAATAAAGGAATTAAATTCATGGAAAGTGAAAATAGCTACAGGAATTGAATTCCTACATGAACCAAACAACCACTTAGTTTCTCCTAGCTTGATCTAATAGATGTGATTTTTTTATTTCTTAAAAAGTCTTGTACGAGACTATCTAAGTTTAAGTTAAAATTAGACAAACTTGCATGAAGTGATCAGTTTTTGGCTTAAAGTGATTACCTTTAAAGAGTGTTAATAAAAAGTGGTCACTGTAACTCAGATAGTGATTATGTCTAATTTTAAATACAAAGTAGCCGATCTCTTTTAATAATTTGTGTTTATTTCGAAATATGGCTATGAGAAGTGTGAAGTGAAAAGTAAGAACCATGAGACACCTACGCACCAACTTTGTTGCATATTTGTGTTTTAATTTTAATTAACATTTGCACACCCAGGGGTTGATTGGTAGGAATTCATGTTTATGAAAAGTAGTTTATAACACAGCTCTAATAATAAGTCAAATAATCTGTCATTGACAAAAAAATTGTGTCCTGACAATGTTCCTCTGTTGTTATACAGGTGAAATAATAAAGAAAATTCGAAAAGAATAAATAAATGAATGAAAACTATTAGGAGATGTTCTTAAAAAATTCAAGAGTTGTATACGCTACAAATAAGGGGAGATAGCCTTGTTAGTTACGTTAAAGCTTGTAATGATCATGGAAAAATGTGCAGATGGACATCTTGGCATTGACCTTCATTCAATTATCTGGGAAGGTTGAGGTTAAAGTCAAGGCCAATGTTCATCCCATTGTAAGCAATTGGCGCATACATCCATAACTCATCCGAACTTAGCAGCTGCAGGCAGAAAGTAATATCATCGCACGTGTTAAGCTATATAGTATTCCTTATGAAACCAAACTAGAACATTAATATGTTCCATAAATGTATTCATGTCAGGGTTTCTTTCTTACCTTGATTTGGAGCTGTAAGAACTTGACATATTGCACAGCTTCCTCAAGCATGGTGCTGATGTCAACCTAGATAACATATTAAAAGAAGTTGACTTGTGAACATTCCTTCTCATATTTGATAACAATTTTCGACAATGACTCATTCATGCAATGCAGATAATTATATTTAGTCTTCTGTTAAACATAAATATTCTATTTTGGCCTTGTCTTTACCTTTGTTCCATTAGGCACCAGGCCCTGTAAGATTCGTAGTCTTTCATTAATCCTTTCTCTCCTTTTCTGTGAAAGGAAACATACATTACAATCGATCCATTAGGCACAAATTTGTTTATGTGTGATATAAGATGTGGAGTATTACCCTTGCATATAGACTTTGAGGATCTGTGGCAGACCCTCTGCTAGCTCTAGTTTTACCACTGGAATTAAGCGCGGTGCTGTTTCCTTTTGAGCTGCAATCGTCCTCTAAACTACCACTGCTGGTGCTTTGTCCATTAACAGGAGCCTCGTTTTCCTCCTCGTCATCACCACCTAAAGTTAGCTTCCGGTTCTTCTTCGCCCTTACATTCCTTTTTCCCTTTGGAATCTGCATGCAGAGACATACACATTATGATTATGGTCATGCATGAGATGATGAGACTAGTACACAATCTATGATCTGCAAGATGAAATGTAGTTTGTTTTACTTACATCTAAAGCTCGTGGTCTTTTCTTTAAGTTGTCGGATGAATCACTGTTCTTATCCTCCGCCGCAGGAGGCTCTTCCAAGTTGTCGCGACCACTCGCATGATCTGCATTGACCCCATCTTCATCCTCCACTGCTTGACACTGGAGGAAATCAATGGGCAAGGTAGGCGGCGGCCGAGGCAAAGCATGATTATGATGATGTTGTTGATAATGGTTATTAGTACTATCATTCATGTAATCCATGTGATAGTAACCAACAACGTGAGGGTTCCTATAACTAGTTTGTTGGTGATGTTGAGAGGAAGAATCAGAAGAATAATAAGAACTACCATTAGCAGAACTGTTGCTGTTAGCCATATGATAATTACTAGTCTCATGATGGCCATAACGAGCTTCTACTTCGTTAGGATTACGAAACAACTGGGCCATAAAATCAGCCTCTTCGTGGACACACACAGCAGCATTAAAATTGTTCCATTCTCCTCCTTCCATAATCTCTATCTGACTAATTAAGGTTAGAGGAGAAGGATTAGTAGACTGTTAGATGAATTTTTTTTTTGTTTTGACTATTTTTTGTATGTTCTTTTGCTAGAAGAAGCTCGATTTGCTCGATGCTCAAGGTGAATATTGATGAAGAATCATATTTATATAATAGGTCCAAAATGAAGCATAAGATATGACTTAGTTTGCCATGATTATATTTTTATTCTAAATCATTAGCTCTTGAAATGATTAATTAAGTATAAGGTCACTATCCGTTAACAGGCAGTTTGCACGAGTCTACAGGGATGGGGCCTATGACAGCTAATAGCAGGCGAACTTATAGTAATATGGTTTATAATGTCACTTAAAAAATAAGTAGAGCAACAGAAAGAGCAAGAATGATTGAATGATTACAATCATTGAAGAGGGAATGTAAAGTTAGTTAGTATCAGACAGACAAGCGCTTTTTTGATTAAGATAAAGCGAAAGGGAATAAGATTTGGGGTGAGGAAGTGAAGGGAAAGAGAATATAATCCCAACTGTTAGCAACTTGTAAGGACGTGCGGTATGTTACTCTATGTCCTATGCATAAGAATATTTAAGTTTAAAATAATTCATGTTAAAGATGGGATCCTTTGATTTTAATACATAGGAATGTACCTTGATCCGGACAAATATCTGCTTACACACATCCATGTCCCTCAATATGTTGGAGATCACTTGCTGGTGACTTACTTTCCACAGAACATCAATGGATTCATCCTTTTTTTTTTGCTTAGGTTCTTATTCAGTCACCCTGGACAGACATTGGGATATCCACAAGAGAAACATGATCAATAGTGAGTTGGCACCAATTATGTATTAATGTAAGCTATTTTTATCCACCATATGTCCATATCCATCATGTGAGCTAGTTTTATCCATCATGTGAGCTAGTTTTATCCATCGTAAACAAACTGACAACAACCTAACAAATTGAAATGCACAACACATATGAACTGTTATGATTCGGAACTATACCTTATCGAGAAATGTTGTCTTTACAATAATCACGGAATATCAAATTTTCTTTTGTGCATTGGAGCCGGTAGAAGGGGATATAGAGGTTCAAATTTAGGACAATCTCCGAATAGATAAAACATATTCCAATCAATGATTTAACCATACTCCTTAAAATATTTAGTACATACTATATATAATCTTTTAAATCAACTCAAACAATCAAATAATTAAATTACATGATGCTACATTACCTCCAATAGCTTATTGCCATTTTCATTATTCACCAGTCAATACATTTCTTACATTGTGTTCACAAAAAGATCATAATTTTTTCCCAATTGGATGAATGTACACTTCTGATTATCTAGTATATTAGGGAGTAATATATATTTGTAGATTACATACTTGCAGTACGTCTCAATAAATAACACGATTAACTCGTTAGTTGGGTGGTAAGTAGTCAAGTTAAACCTAACTAAACCCATGTCTACTTGACTTAATTAACTCGTCATCAAGTTACATATGATGTCCGGTGCAAACTTATGTTCGTATGCTAATCCTGTTTAGTTATTGTTCTATAATAATGTATATATTTATACCTCGAGCTTTTGTAGTCGCTTAGATAAACTAGTTCGGTTCATGAAGGAATTCGACTGTAGCATAAATCTACTTTATTGGACCGGATTTTAACTGAAATCTAGGCAAACCGATTTTGGATGGCTCTGGTCTTTTGGAGATGTCGTAACACAATATTTCCCATATTCACTGGTATGACTTATATCTGTGACTATAATCTACTGTTTGCATTTCCCAAACAGTAGTTTTGTACAAGACTGTTAAGGCCCATCTTTCATACCTTATGTTTACACCACAGTAAACTTTAGCATCTGGCTTAAAGGTGGTATTACACTCAAATGAAGAATTAACTTGTATGATATTTGCTTGGAAGGGTCACTTTTGAAGTTCAGATACATTAACTTTTGATGGTCCCATGTTATGAAACAGTATCTTATAGGAACTGAAAGTGTCCTCGTGGGTCAAGAAGGTTAAGACTTGAGAGTCAAGCGCTGTCGTAGCAGTAGCCTTTCCTAGGTGCTCGTAAATTGGTGTCATGTTGAGTTATCTGCAGCAGTCTTAGAGTTCTGGATTAGCCGTGGTTATCATTGGCATGTATATAGTACAGGAGTACAGAACATCGATGCTGTATGTGCAAGATGGGAATTTACAAAGCTTTGACGCAACAGTACGTTCAACATATGTAGATTCGCAAAAGTCTCCCTGATAACTTACTAAAAGTTACATGTTCTCCAGTAAGGACCTGTTATTTTAAGTATTTTTCCATCTCAATGACTCTACTATTTGGAGAATAAGGCGTTGTGAACGATATGTTACATGTTCGAATCCCTTTTTCTGCTTTGCAACAATTAAAGGCACATCAACACATTTTTTTTTCGTTCTGATAATATGATCAGGGTTCTCAAACGGGCCTCCTTAGCTAAAATTTATCCGTGGGTTTCATCAGTACGTGTTATATGTAGCTAGTGTCACCAGAATGAATTGAACTTCCCAACAAACCGTTTATTAAGTCTGAGAGCAAGGATTGTATTTGTCAATCTAATCACTTTTACATGATCCCTACACCAAGCACGACGAATACTCGAACACAAGAAATTAGTGAACAAAGCCACTGTTCTCAAACGGACTATTGTCTTATCACTGACAAGTAATGTTGTTTGACCAAGGTCCATTATGCAAAAATATAAACGGACAGGACACAAGAACCTGGATTTCATCCAGATCAAATGTAAACTATTATCAATTGTCATTCTCCCTTGCAGGTTTAATTAAAAAGAACCCTGTTGTAACATTTATAGTACAACAAGGCAAGGAATTAATTGTTGGTGTTGGTATTATGTATATATGTGATCCAGGCTCAATATCCACCCGGAAGTATATTGCTAGATCATAGCAGTGCGTTAATTTTTGAATCAAGGCCGATGTCCATTCCGTTGTATGCAAGAGGAGCATACATCCATAACTCGTCAGAACTCAACAGCTGCAAGGGACAAAGAGATAGAAAAAGAAAATCGATCAGCGTCGCAGTACACATCAATGTTTTGAAAACTTGAAGCTGCTTTGACTAACAGTTATGTAAAGTAGGAAAGCATGATGCTAAACTTAATTAGACAGTGCAGTGCATCATGCTCAATTGACAGCTATCGATTTCATAACATTCTAGGAAGTGGACCTCTCACCTCTGCATCAGCCACTAGCCAGCATAGAGTTTACCATTTACAAAGTTATACTGTACAATATTTATTTTTTTACTTCCTTATTTTTCTGTGACGTATTTCAAAAATTATCCACAAACTTTGCTTGATTGTACATTCTAGTAAGCCCTGATCAATTAAAATATAGATTAAGTCATCTACCAGGATGCATCACCTATGTACCGTTCTGGTCTTAAAATAATGCATTCTTAGTCTTAAACTTATTGTTCTTACCTTGATCTGAGTCTGCAAAAATTTGACATACTGGACAGCTTCTTCAAGCATTGTGCTTATGTCAACCTGTCAACCAAAACCATTGTTTTGAGTTTTCTATTCTTTAGCTATCATATAAAAGTAAATGAAAAAGTCAAGGTGTTCAAGCTCACCTTCGTTCCATTAGGCACAAGGTTCTGCAAGATTCTTAATCGCTCGTTAATCCTTTCTCTTCTTTTCTGCAAAATGGCAAAAGAAGAAAAATCATTAAACAACAAATATACCCAACATATGAATTGCTGATATCTTGTAAAATTTCTCTCGATCAAGCTAAAAAGGTATAGGATGCTTACCCTTGCATATAGACTCTGAGGATCAGTTGCTGAGCCCCTGCTGGCTCTTGTTTTGCCCTTTACGCTGACAGCTGCAGTCCCATTTGAGCTTCCTGCACTCAAATCCTGCAGTCCGGTCGACTCTTCTTCTGAACTACAGCTACCAGAGTTCTGCCAATTAATAGCAGGACCGTTATCTTCATCATCGGAACCAAGCCTGTCGCTCTTCTTTGACCTGACATTCCGCTTTCCTTTCTGAACCTAAATGGTATAATACAACTGTCAGACTCCTAGTTTGATTACAGAATAAATCATAGAAATAATAATCAAAAAAAAAAATATTTATAGTACAAGAAACTGAAAATTTTACTCACCTCTGAATTCCTTGATCTCTTTTTTCCACTTTCGGATGAGTCGCTGGATTTTTCTTCCCCAGCTGGCTCATTTTCAAGCATGTCATATTCATTTTTAAGCTGCAAATGCTCTGGTTGTGCTAGGTCTCCTCCAGACTCTTCTAAGTTGTCACAGCTCATTTCTGGATTCAAGGTGTGATCTCTTTCCATTGGGTTGCTCGGAAAGACGTCGATGAAGTTTTTTGTGTCAGTAAGACAAAAATCAATAGGCAATGAGCTGCCATTAACTACTAAAAATTGATGGGGATCACTCAAATGGTAGTTTTCATGACATGGAAAAGCAGAATTATCGCTACTTCCACTATAACTACTCCCTTGAGATAAAGAATATAAGTTAGAATCTGTATCAGTAGAATAAAATGAACCACTGTCGCCCCCGGCCATCCCAAAATTAGATTCATGGCCAGAGTAACATGAGGAAGACAAGCTCAAGCTAGAGATTTCTAGCTCGTTATTAAGCGAAGAACTAGAAAACAACTTGGCCATAAAATCGGCCTCCTCATTGACAGAAATTCCATCAAAAGAGCTCCATTCTCCTCCCTCGACCAAAATCGCTACAGATTCCATGATCTTTTCTAGGAGGGATAGTTGGTTGATTTCTTTTATGCAAGTATGATAGTAGGTTGTGTTGTATTGTAATACTGTGTTGTAGATTAGTAGGTTATTTTTTGTTTTTCGTAGTTAGTAGGCTGTATTGTTTTTCTGTGAGTGTTAAATGTTAGAAGAAGCTGGACTTTGCTCAAGCTTGAGGAGGATGAAGGAAACTCTGGCTATTTATACACAATTGCCAATATACCAAGTTGTACATTGACCTGGTTACTACAATGACATGTTTGTTATCTAGCGACAAATCATTGGTTAATATAAAACGTCATTATCTAGTCTAAGTTAAGCTCTATAGATGATTAGATGGTACCTTAGGTCTGTACAAACATACAGAGGGACTATTGAATGCTGAAATAAAATAAAATTGAAGTCTTTTTGATGGCTCAGAGCCTAAAGAGACCTTAAGCATAATACATATATAAAAATGATCAAATAATTAGTATTACAGAGTCTAAGGGCAATCACTGAAAAGGGACTGATTTGATTAGTTAGAATCGATGAGGAACAGGCTATTTGATAAAGAATAATAAAAGTAAGATTTGGTACAGGCAAAAAAGAGAATTCTAATGTCAGTTGCAGGGACGTGGAACGTTTCTTTATTATGATACTGGACTAAAGATGTAATTCCAACAAAACATTGACATTCAGTAAATGAGCTTAATAAAAATCACCAAAGAACCGGGACATAAGTAGATAGACATTTCTCAAACTACATTGAACTAGACAAAATATCACATAGCCGAAATTCAGTCCTAATCAATGATAAGGATTAAACAAGTCGCTTACTAGATAATGATTCATTATCAAGTAACCCATTAAACACAGCTACACAAAGTAGATGAAATTGTCTTTCTAATATGAAGCTGGATACAAACTGTGGCAATGGAACACAGATGATCTTCTTGTCTTATGAAGTACGAGTACAAATTCTTCATATAAGATCGACAGTTCTACTATAGGAAGGGGCAAGGATTTAGGGTATGGGGTGAGGTTCTATTTTGAAAGCTCACCTCTTCGTATTAAGGCCTACCATTATATTGTGCGTTACGGGCAGCCTTACATGCCCCAAATTTTGAGGGGTCTCACCATCGTGAAACGATTTTATAGATTAATGGGTGTCATACTTAGCATTAACATACTGATAGCTCAATGGTATATGCATTAAAATTTAGTTGAAAGGTACCAAATTCTATTCTTCTATGTAGCGCTTATTTGTTGGAGAGGGCCTCATCTTAAAGTGTTGCACGTGATCCCTAAATCAACACGACGACCCTGCTTCCTATCATAGGATGGTCTTATCCCATTCCAAGTGTTACTCACTAAGGTATTTGACATACACACATGGTTATGAACACTTATGCACTGATCATAATCGTACAACACATTTTGAATGTATCACATAATTGCAATGTTAGCATAAATGCGGCAATGGCCATGCATGCTTCTACAGTATATACCAGGCAAGAACCATCGAGAATAAAATCTATGGACTATGGGGGAGTGAACATGACCCAGATACGGAAGTACTCTGTTACAAAGACCAATGCAAAGAATGAGAGCAATATCAGTATATCACACCCTTCATACAAAGAATTATTTGTTGAGATGTAGCGATATACATCAAATGATTATATTGACAGAATGTAAGATGCAGTGTTTTGGTGGCATAGAGGATAATGTTCAGATAAATTATACAATGTACACAGCAATTAGTCAAGAATTGTTTAGATTACAAATCATTATGTGACACATAGTGCAATTGCTCATTGTGATTGAAGGGCATGAATGATAATCATCAATCATAAGCCAGAATCTATAACAAGAGAGCTAGAGAAGCTATTTAATTATGGTTTTAACTGACACAGATTGCTGCTGGTTCTTGGGATCGGAGATGCTCTATAAAATGTCATACTATGATACTAATGATTATCTCTTAAAACTCCAGGACCAGAACAGAAAAGCATTAAAATCAACAACACAGCAAGCTTACATGTTTTTTAAGTCCACACCTTACTCTTAGAGATAGTCAGACACAATACACGAGGAGTTATTGGTTTTGTTACGACTAATACAACTTTCATTTGACACCCCGCTTCAACATTGCATCTTAGACCAATATCGGGCCAATTACTACATACTCCCGGTATGCCTCCCTTATGTTTTCTTTTGTTTAGCCAAGGGATCCATCACTAAAAGTAGTGACTAAGTCCTTTCGTCGCGATCGCTCTCGTAAGAGGTAAAGGGCTAGTAGAGAAATGTGCTCCATTTTCATGGAAAATGATAGAATCCTGACCACATGATTAAGGGATGAAATGAACAACAACTATACCACATCTCGTTGATTTATGCCTCCCTTATGTTATGGTACTCCCAAAAGTATATGCATATTTGACTTCAGAGTATAAACAAACTATAGAACTCTATGAGAAAATTTACAAACATTGTTGCGGACAATGGTAAGGGAAGAACACCCACAAACACATAAGCCCATCATACACCCTCCATCAAGAACAACCTTCTCAGTTTGATTAGACATACTTGCGGAGGTGATAGTTTGACCATCAATAACTGTGAAATTACATGAATGCTGATGTGGAGGATCAGTGACGTGGATGAGCAATGACTAGGATGCACAGAAGAATCCAGAAGAATAATGATCGGGCAATCATTGCAACGGTCACATGGCAACGGTCACATCACAAATATCTGAGCAAAATGTATCTAGCAGCATTCTAGGATCATGTGCAATCATTGCTGTAATAGTACTATCAGATTCTGTAAATTAGCTGGATATTGTACAACAATACTATCAGTGGTCCTAGAGCAATTGTATAATACCACGTTATAGAGCAGTTGTTAGAGAGCCTAGGTCATTCTGACTATAAATAGGTGATCATTGTAACAGAAGAAATCAAGTTAATGAGAACATTTCCTATTGTTCATGAATTACATTGCTTCCTAGATTTTCTTATGGTATCAGAGCTGCGACTCTTAGCTCTAGAAATCTAGTCCAAAAATTATCAAAACAATCCCTCAACAGAAATGGCAATAGGCCAAGAAAACCCAGGAACAAACACAAACATAAACACCAACTCAAACACAAACACAAACATGGAACCCTGTTATAATGCAGATCCTCTTCACCTCACTAACTCAGATAGCCCAAGAATGATGCTCATCACAACCAACTTCACATGAGGTAATTTCCTCAACTGGAGTAGAGGGATAAAAATGGCACTGGGAGCAAAAAATAAAGTGGGTTTCATTGATGGAAACTGTACAAAACCACCAATGTCTGAGGTTCTCAAATATCAACAGTGGGTTAGAGTGGACTATATGGTAAGGTGTTGGATCCTTAACTCCATAGTCACAAACCTATCTACTGGTTTTCAGTTGCTAGCTCTGCAAAAGAGTTGTGGGATGAAATAGAGGAGAGGTATGCTCAGAATACAGCTCCACTGTTGTATCAGCTGAAGAAGGAGTTGTCAAACACTCAACAGGGCAACTCACCCATGGCAGATTACTACACAAAGATGAAAATGTTGTGGGATTAGATAGAAACTCTTGAAGGGTTTCCTGAATGCAACTGTGGGGCCTTGAACAACTGTTCTTGTTCCATCCTAAAGAAGCTGGTAGATGCAGAAAGGAGAAACATGACCATGCAGTTTCTTATGGGTCTTAATGATGGGTATGATACCATCAGGACTCATTTGCTAGCCATGGAGCCACTGCCACCTGTGAACAAGGCGTTCTCCTTCATGTTGCAAGCTGAGCAACAGAAGCAGATCTCTGGACAGATTCATCCCAGTTCAGAACAAACAGCCCTTGCAGCCAACAGACAATATCAAGGATACAATAACTCAGGTACTTTTCAGCTGAAGGCTTATGAAAGGAAGGAGCCATACCCTTATTCCAAGAAAGGCAGGTTTGATAAGTCAGACCTCAGGTGCAGCACTTGTAAGATGAAGGGTCACAACTCATAGGGATGCTTCAAAAATATTGGGTATCCAGACTGGTGGAAAGGGAAGCAAGGAGCAGGAACCTCAAGATATGCAGCAAACTCAGCAGAGCAGAGTCAATCAGAGAATTACAAGATGGGAGAAAATGCAATGGAAAACAGGGGGCAAGCATATGATGTTTCAGGAGCTGGAAACTTGCATAAAGCAGATAAAGGGTGGATGAATGCTATTGCTCTTGAAGTGGCAAAACTCATGAAAGGAAAGCAGCAAGTGAGTGAAGGAGAAGAGGGCACCAGCATGAACTTTGCAGGTATATGTGTTGCTTCTAATGTTAAGTTAAACAGCATTTTGAGTAATATAAAGATCTGGATAATAGACACTGGAGCAAGTGATCACATGACTGGAAGCAAGCTCTTGTTTTCTGAGATTAAGAAAATGGAAAAAGGATTTTATGTGGGTATGCCAGATGGGAGAATGAAGCATGTACAGAAGATTGGAACAGTTAGCTGATGTGCTCTATTTTATAGAGCATAACTAGCTCATTTTACTTTACTTTTGGTTACTTTTGGACTTAGTTTTATAGTAATTTCACTCGGTTCGGTTTTGTAATATGTATGGTGAAATCTACACTTTGAGGTGTATTTGAGTAGTCCAAGTGCTAAGATTGAAGAGAAGGCAAGTGAAGACCA
>CAAKMY010045718.1:0-14728 GCA_901111285.1 Corrigiola litoralis | reverse complement strand
ATGACATATTTTTGGGTTGTATCAAAGTTATATGAACATGAGTATTGTCTCGTCTCGGAGCTCATTCACACATTATTTATCCATCTGTCCTGCCAGATACTAGTGACGCCGGAAATAAATCCTTCTAGAAGGGTTTACACTGTGCAAAAAGGTGCATCTAGATCAGTCTCATTTTACATTATGCAATCTAACCCAAAACAGCCCAGGTGGGAGAAAGAAACGAATGACCATTTCTTGCATAGCTAGCCAACGTGAAGTTTGATGCACACAGCACACTCCAAAGTCCAAACCGTAGAAGACACACGCCAGACGGGCCTTCCTGGTGTACTTAATAATAACCTTGAATGAATGCAACCTTTTTGGTTCATACTACAGTATTAAGAAGCACAATACATTCCACTATTCCAGGTTGAAGCAGGCTTCACCAATCGACAAGAAAAATGAAATAAATGAACTCTTCGACAGTTTGATAAAATACAGTGCTCCCAAGCTCAAATCTACAGAAGGAAATATGAGCTTACTCTCTGAGTAGAATGTAAACGCTCGGTCCAGGGCCCGACTCAGTGACCCTTCGTCAATTCCGTCAAATACAAACCTAGAAGATAGAACAGAGCACAGTAATCAACCACAGTGATAGTCGCATTCTTTAAAATCTACATCAAACTATATTGAAAAGGGGGGGGGGGGGGGGGGGGAGAAAAAAAGGAAAAGGATATGCTCATAACTCTAAAGACTCCCCCACAGATAGCAAGCAGAAAATAAAGAATAAGTTAAAAGTTTGTGTTTAAGAATCTGTATGTGCTTCAACAACATAGGGACAAACTGGCTCTTCTTTCATAGACCTCCATGTTGAGATACAAGAGGCTTTCAAAGTTATTCTGCTTCCAATTTGCATGATTCAGGTTGAAGGAGAATATCTAAGCACTGTGAAGCCTCTTGCCATTATCTAAACACATTAGTTGGACAGGAACCTCAGACTTTCAAAGAATCAAGGGACTAAAGCCAATATGAATTGGTATTACTTCCAAATGGCCTTTCTTAGGTCTCTTCTACCCTTTGCCAAGAATGTTCTCCCATGATCCTCATTGGTTAGTTATCCAATAGGATTAGCATTTTGTCGTGTTAGTTGGGAAGGCAGCTTGCCTTTGAACAAAACCCTACTCTGATCAAAAGGTGCCACTTACCACAGCTTCAGATATGGAAAACAGAGACTCAGAACATTGCTTGACATAAAGCACGAAGATCCAGCGATAGTATGTTCAACATCACCAGCATCAATCCCATAGACCAATGAGATAGCCTAGTTAATATTAAAGGTCCTGCAGTCTCCATTTTTTTTTTTCTCTAAGCTTCACAGAGTTTTAACCATAATAAGTTACAAACCAAAGTTGATAGCACCTCACCCCAGAGGCGCAGACAGATCAAGTTCATCTCTGAGTGGCTGTTAGTTAATCCAAAGATCCTCCTGTACTCATGATCTGATCAGCAATGCAAACACAAGAATAGCTGCAAGGCTATTGTCTCCCGCTGTGAGTACACTGCCTTTACTAAGCAAGACTTTTAAAATCAAATATGAAGAATGAGTTCTGACCATTTCATGCTCCTAGACACATCTCTACCCCCCCCCCCCCCCCCTCCTTCCCTTCTCCTTTAGTCAGGATGGTGGATAGCTTACATGATTTACAGCTTTTCAGCTACATTGTAAATTTCTATACTAACAAATTAATTTTTCGCCAAGGGAAGGAACTGACAAGATCAAATAGCAACTACCGAAGTGCTTGCGATTTCAAACAAGGATATACTAATAAGGGTTACAGCTACGATAATAAAGAATTTCAACATTCTTAGGTAAATGAAAATAAAAAGCATGTTACCCGTTTGACATCTCATGGTTAGACTGATCATCCATATCAAATACCGTATCCGCTAGACCACCTGTTCTCCTAACAATAGGAACCTGGAAAGTTTTGGGTGGGTGGGTTAGAAGAGTTTATTAGTGACAGTTGTGGATACAATTTATTGGACCATTAGTCTTCAACTGTCAACAGCATAAGATAAATCAATCAATGACCACAAAAGCTCTAAAGCATGTATTCAAAGGAAGGTTACAAAGATTAATCTGCAGAAGAAAATCAAGAATATTAGCCATACTTCCTAAATCCTATCATTCTTTCCGTCTACCACACCCACCAAATAGTCGAAAGGCACACCGCCCAAGTTCTTCGCCCCTTATCTGCCCTAAGGCCAACAATGATTTAACCTAGAGATAAATCAAGACTGCTACAAACAATGCGCTTTTTTCTATCTACTAAGGTGGCTATACAACTAATTTTTCATAGTACCGACATATGAGCCAGACCTACAATAATAATAATGAAAGTTTATCCAACCTTTTGTTCAGCAAGTATTCTACTTTTATGGGCTTACTTTCCATGAAATTTGTGCAGGGAAAGATTTGATGTCATTTCTTCTGAAAGTGTCTGTAGAGCTGCAAAAGGCCTCAGAAACTCCTGCAGCCAGAATACTTAAACAGGATTTCCTCTCTCCCAAAAGGAAAACAAGAGTCTGCCAAACCCACAAAATTGGTCTTACCCCCTAGCTTTGGAGATAGATAAATCTGGTCGAACCACTGAGATGCTTCATCATGCAAAGTACTTCCTACAAAGTCACCTATAAATGCCCCTCAAAGGTACAATCTAAATTTCTTAGCCCTGACTGTTATGCCTTGTTATGAAATGTCCTAGTTCAGGAACCTGGAAAATTCATTTGCTTCAAAATGAGATGGAACTTCTATTGAAAAGGAGAATCCTAGTGTAGATTTCTCAAGCACTAGGTGCAGGTAAATAGCGAGACATGAGAGTCTTTCTACTGGAAGAAAGGGCAAGGGGAAAACAAGAAAGTAGGATTACAGTCTTACCCATTTTTAGTCAGGTAACATGGCGGCAAGCATTGTGACTTCAAATAGCAATTTTGAAATTCGTGGTAGGTTACATTACACTATTGTAAATAATTACCTAAAAGAGTCAATAATGATAAGCATACTAAAGGAGAAAACATCTGCTTTTACTTATTTACGCCAGATTATAAAAAGTTATGGAGGAACATACTGCTCCATAGCGCATTCCAATCATCTGAGCAAGGCCACATGGTTCATATATAGAAGGAACTAAGACCATATCTGCTGCAGCATAAAGCATGTGTGACAGCTCCTCACTACAAGACAAATGAAGTAAAAGAAGTAAGCATCTAACGACAACAGGCACAAAAAAAAATCTATGTACCATGCCATTTCAAACTAATACAAAGGAGACTGAAATAAACATTCGGATGTGGTAGGTAAGATTCTGAAGGATAGAGTGTAAAAGACTGAGATTGAACAAGGTAGACCATGGTTTTAATCTCATCACCGAGTTTTCTCATTGCCCTTGTAAGAGAGAAGTTCCTACTTAGACAGTTATTCCTCAATGAATGACGACGTTTTGGTTTTCTCGAGGCGATTGCTCTTTTTTTCGCATCGAATATATGACTCAATTCAAGAAAGCAATATAAACCAATAGAAAATTAAAAAAGGACAAGAAACAAAATGATTTAAGTGGGTTGGGCCATGATCTATATTGCTTATAGTGATTCAGATTTTCCGGTCTTCACGACAATATGAAGGTCAAACCCCTTATTGTCATAAATCATGATAGCCAGTATGAATAGATCGAAAGTCTCAGTTATTTCCGGGACTGCCAACTTCTCCAAAAAAATCAAATATCCACCATATTCTGTTTGAAAGCAAAAAACTACCAGCTTTGATCCAGTTGCTTTTAACCCATGAAGCACGTGAACCTTTCAAAATTAAAAAAAATCAAGAAAATAGACAAAAACCAGAAATGCCCTTTTCTCTCCTTTCTTGCACTTACAAACCACAGTTTTTTTGGTGTGTTCCTTTATTCCATCAAAGCTCAAATGATGTGTAATTAGCTGCCAACGCTAACAACCTGTGGTAATTACTTATGTTTATAAACTTCTTTTGCGGGGAGAGGTACTTCAAATAGAAATAGGTACAAAGTAAGGTTTTCCCTATCAGAGAAAAGATTACCTGTAAATAAGAAGGATTCGGATGCTGGGACCTTGGTTATGCTACAAAGAGGAAGATTGTACTGTTAGCTCCTTATATTTAATTAGATGCATCTGTCTCAACAGTCAACACTAAAAATCTTTCTTTTTGGGGTAAACATCAGACTCCAGGTGTAATGAACGCAATAGAGAATGACAGCTTACAGCCGTTTCTATTCAATTATACCGATATTGTAATCAGAGCCTATTTGTGGGCCTTTTACCAGTAAGAGACACAATGGCAAGGAGAAGAAGCACAAAAATCTGAACTAAAAGCAAGAAAATTTATTCTGCATAGTCCCAGTAAATGCGAAAACAACGAAAAGTGCTATGCAAAGATTAAATAATAGCCTACAATGGCAGAAACAGCATTCCACAGATCAACGCAAAAACTCTAGCATAGGCAGATATATGAAGAAAGTCAAGAAACATAGATGAAAAAAAGCTTTCGGCAACAAACAACTGTGATGCGAAACAAATACTCCTGTCAATTAGTGAAGACAAAAAAGAAAAGGCAATGAATATGATGAATCGAACTCTTGATGAAATCCTCGGCATTTCTTAGTAAAACTATCTCTGAGTACTAGGTGAAACTTTTCTGAATTACTTTCTCAATCAAGAAAGGATATTTAAAAGACAAAATAAACTCTGAACATGGTTGTTATACTTGCCACTTGAAATTGAGAGATTTGAAACAAGTATTATAAAGAAGCCAAGATGAGGGAAGCTGCCCAAAGCAAAGTCGCTACTTCGTAGTTCCAGCCAAAAGAGAGCGAGAGAAAGAGAGAAAATTAACAAACTAACTCCGTGCAAATAAGCTTAATATGCAAGATCTTGGAAAAGGGTGTCAGGTTTTATTCCTTCGTCAGCTGATCTCACTGTATGATTCACAATGGACTTCATGTTAGGGATTTGTTTTATTAGTCTGGAACTACAAGAAGGATTTAACTATTACAAAGTCTTGAATATGACCTTCAAGAGATTGTAGTCATTACCAAAGTTGCAAAGCCTTCGAATTCCTTTTCAACACGAGCATCAGGAGCTTTTCCTAGTATAACCATCTGTCCACCCTATAGAATAAGAAAAACAGACTTAATCAGCATCTAATTGAATATCTAAAGGCATTTGACAAAGTAGCCAAAATAATTTGTGTAAACAGTTGTGATTGGACAAAACTACTTTGTGTGAAGAAACTTTCGCAGCTAAGATCAACTAGAAGTAAATTATTGTTTTACTTAAGCTCGAAGTCTAGAACAACAAAATTCACATGCCTTCAGCGAGCTCAGTTAATTATTTCCAGAGAAAAGGCATTTGGTAACTACTTTGAAAACGTTGCCTGCTTCCAAAGTGCTTCAGATAAAAGCGATAACAAAACAAAACAAATGATCTGCAATTGCGCAGAACCACCCTTTCTCCTCCACTTGCAGAAATAACTCCATGGTTTTCAAAATGTATACATTGTACAATTTGATACAGTGTATAGCCTTTATCTTCCAACGAACAATTTGTTACATTAACATAAAGGGAGGAGAGTCAAGGGAGCTTCCTGGCAAGCGTATCAGAAGGACATCTTACACATATACAATCATCATGAGGAAATGGCTTCTAGAATCTAAAGTTGGAACAACTGAGGTACATGAATTCGAAATTAAATACTTGTTAGTCCTAGACCCAGTTGAAAATGATGATAGTTATGAAGTCTAACAGTCAGAGTGTGCACAAAACTGATTTTGACCAAGATGCAGCCTGTAGCAAGCATTTATTTGAGTTGGTTTATAGCACGTATCTTTCACCATCTGTGCACACGAGAACATACTTAGACAGAATAGAGAGACCTGACATTGAGCAAATGGACCCAACTAGACCAATAACAGTCAAAAGCATTTTTAGAAGCGCATACAATTCAGATAAGCATCAGATACGTTATTCAAAGAAATAATAAGCACATTAAATGATAACTCACTAGCTCTTCGACACGTTTAATTGCATGTCGAATCAAATGAAGACCTTTTTGAGCAACCAAACGTGTGATGCAAACGACCAAGGGCACCCTGTCTTTCACATGGGCACCACCTTTAGAGGGTTCTGATGGTAACCCAAGGCCCCTTTGGACATACTGTTTGCAAATAGCCTTTCCATCAATTTCTTGTGCTGTCAAGAATAATAAAGCAGCCAATCAGAAAAGAAGAATATAGAAAATCAAGAATCTGAGACGGATAGACTTCCAGAATCAGGCGCTATGTGCCTTAAGAATGATATTTTCTAACAGATTATAGCCACATGACTCTGCTCACTACTGTTTATGCGATAAGAGTATACGAAGGTAGGCCATTTAACGAGACACATTCCAGTTAGGACTCAGGTAAGTAGGAGTATTATGTCAGCAGGTTAGGCAGCTGTAAGAATTTTATATTCGGTGGAAGTCAGGATGAGACTCTGCCCCAACCATATAACCCCTAAAAGATTTCCTTATCCTTCCTTCTAGCTCACTTCAGATGAAGAACTGTGTGCCTTCCCACAAAAAAATGAAAGAAACACATAGATATCGCAACTTCTTTACCGCTGAACTTTGCAGGCAGGAAAGCATCAGCGGCGGGATTCCACAAAGCAGTATCTATGCCATTTAAGATGCCGCTGTACCTACAGAAGTGTCAACATATTCAGATACAATCAGACTTCAATAATTCATGGAATTGCTGATGATAGGTCATTGCTGATCCACAATCTCAAAAGTAAAAAAAACAGTTCACTGAAATTAATCAAATACAAATGATAAACTCCATGATCATTCCTCAGATAATAGAATAAAGATATTGACAAAGAGCTAAAAGTCCAGCAGTAAGAGAAGTTCTCAAGATGGCGGAATAAAATGAATGAAAAAGGTATTTTCTAGCCAAATTCAGAAATTATTTGACAAAGGCCTTATCATAAGTGAAGAATGCCATTTTTTGTCGACACCCAAACAAAAAGCTCTTGGTAGTAAGTGCCAGTATTAGCAGTGTCCTCGTTGACATGGCCTTAACTGTATGCCACTGATCTAACGTTAATGGAACTATTAGCAAGTCCTACTAGCACCATCAGTACAGATCCCAGTTATCACCATAGGTGAGTTTTCAGGAGATGAAGATGTAAGCATTAGTACAAATTCAAGATTTCCTCTCTCGTGAGGTGCATAGTGGAGTTGGCATCACAAATCAATCACAAGTCCCATCTCTTAACAGGGAGAGAGAAAAGGGAAGATGAGAGGGTCAAGACTCAGGAACAAGCGATGAGCATGCCGTAACACAAAAAAGTCCTTTCCATATTTAACAATCATATACCTTGTCCTACGAGAATTACAATAACTGCAGCAGAATGCACGCTAACACTATAAAAGTTCTGAAGAACATGCAGTTAATTAGACGCATGGAACTACTGCACCATATTGAAACAAACAGATTTAACAAACACAAAATGTTTCACCATAGAACTTACTTGTCACGATATTTGATCAGAGTGCTTGCTAGCCAACCAGAGCTGAGTGTTTCCTTTACGTAGGACAAAGAAACTGTACTGAAAGAAAGAGGAAACCGTGTATTCTGTCATGTTTTTTGTCCTGAATAGACTTTGCAAGGAAGAATTATCAAGAAAACTTGCCAAAATTAATGGAAAACTCTCTCTCAACAAACCATATTCCAGCTATTCTATCTTTCACAGAACCATAACACAGGTTCCCAACTTATTCTATCTCAAGACACATGGCTAGCCCCCTGTCAACAGGTAGTCTTCGAGTGTTTCGGCTATTTACAACAAAAGTGAGACGCCTATTACCATGGGTGCCTAGGGTTCCAACAGAGACACAAACGAATCAAATCCTGGTGGGTTTAGATTCTCAATGCTTCAAGAACAAAAGGGTGTAATGTCAGTATCATTCATCACCAAATGTAGTTGGGTTTACTAGCTTATGATGTGCCACTTAGTTCAGTTAGTCTTGTGTTTTCCCTTGGGAAGGAAGTCAAATGACTGTTTACAATTAAATATTATCAGTTTACAAAAATTTTGAGCATCAGTTCTCATAGCAATAGTAAGCCTCATAAGTCACCAAACCCAAATTACAATCTTGAATCGTAAATTTGTTAGTGCACATATATCTAAGACATGGACACACTTTTAATTTACTAATCCTAACACAAAAAATCAACTTTTCTGTTGTGGAAACTGATTTTCGGAAAACTAGACCACTAAAAATATCTGGTTTGAGACATAACAGATGATTTCTATCACATCTTAAGTAAAAAAGAGACTTACACAACTGCATTGCTGTATACAATACCCCCTTTTAGTAAGCTCAACCTCTCAGGATTGTGCCCAATAGTTCTGTCATCCACTGCCTGTATACAATTCAATTAAAAATACCAGCACGTGAATACGTGATTATGCAGTTTAGGAAGGTTAACGAGAAAGATTAACTGATGCCAAACCAATAGTAATTTGCATAACATAAAGACTAAACATGAACCCAGATAAAAGTCCATGCATCAAGAAGTTACTTTTTCCAAATAGAATATTTGCTTATTGTTTCTACTAGCCCAGTGCACAAAGTCAATGAAAGAAACAAATAGTTCCGATTAACTCTTTTACCACAAAAAAAGCTTACGAGACATTAGTTTATTGGTTCTTTTTGTCACTGAAAAAGGAAACCAAAGTTTAGCATTATGGTCATTACTATCAGTCTTTCCTGCAGAACAAGTAACTGAATTACTGAAATAAGGTAGAACTTCAGATACATCCAACTTCATAGGAAGCAAACATTCTACTAATAAGGTATTAAAATTTCTATAAGACATATTGCTCACCTTATCCACAACAGCATAAATTTCACCATCAAGACCACACTTGTCGAATTGCTCTTGGCTGCCAAGATCAATGGTACGAACACACATACATGATTAGGCATTCAAGAGTTTTCTACAAACAGCAAGTGTCAGTATAATACCCGTCTGAACACAGTCAAAGTCAACATTGAACTCAATCAGAAAAGGTAGTCATGAAGAGTACTTTCAGAGAGAAGTAAATAGCTCCTAAATCTCAAGAATAGTGGTATAATCAACATGTCATAGCTAATCATTGTCAAGGTCGAAGACCAAGGTCTGGCCCACTATCGTGCTAATACTGACATCCCTTGCAGAATTACAGAGGGAGTTAGCTCACTCTGCTTGAATTGGTTTTACAACGACAAATTCAGATTCTTACATTCAGTAGCTAGCTGCTGGGCACTAGAAAAAGCATAGAAGTCCTAAATTGGTATGATTACCCAATGTTGGAGCTCAAATATTTATC
Source organism: Corrigiola litoralis (assembly GCA_901111285.1). Lineage (NCBI taxonomy): Eukaryota > Viridiplantae > Streptophyta > Magnoliopsida > Caryophyllales > Caryophyllaceae > Corrigiola > Corrigiola litoralis. The sequence continues at coordinate 5,305 of CAAKMY010045718.1, read as the reverse complement.
AAGGGAATTTTCGCTGAACTCCTCAGTCCTCAGAATACTCCAGTTTTTATTTAGTATATATCGACAGCAAAAAGTGTTGTTCGTCCAAGTGGAGCAAAGGGAATGTTCCACAAACAAGGCCTTCACCAGAAGTCCGGAAGTATATTACTAGAAGTTTAATTCATCATAGGCAGCTTTCATTATTTTACAAATTTACTAGCTTAGTTCTATCAGACTTCTCTATTAGTCATTGAGCCCCCCCCCCCCCCCCAACACACACACACAAAAAAAAAACCATTTTCCCAGTAGAAAAGCTCAAACGACGAGTGCTCAAACCTCGAATCCGTTCTTCTATGGGCCTCTTTTCAATTTGATTTGTTTTTCATCTCATTGAATTGAAACAGGATCCATAATGATTGTTAATTTTGTTCACTAACAGATACAAACTAAACATTGGGGACTTCTAAATACAGTAAAATGGCATACCGACACTCTCCATAATGTTCCATGTTGTGGATCGTCAACACTATTCTTGGTTTCTGCAGAGAGCAACACAACAATTTCAAAATTCACAAACACAAGCGATCAACAAACAACAGCCGCGCGCACCCAAACAAAGGATGAAAAGGAGAAGAGAGAGAGAGAGAGAGACAGAGAGAGAGAGAGAGAGTAGCGGTGCGCTCACCACCTTCCACTCTTAAAGACGAGCTTGATTCTCATGGGAGTTAGAACTCATGGGGAGCTTCCCCTTAGCTCCCTCACGGGTCCTCCCTTCCTTAACCAAGAAAAAAATTAAGATAAATTGAAACTAGATTACGTATGTACTTGCCTTAAGTGCAAGCTGATTGTAAATATCCCAATAAAGCAACGCTACTGCACTTGTCTGCCATTCATGAACATGGATTATATCGGGCTGCGTGCCAGTCACCTGTCATAAAGAAAAGCTCATCATGAACTGTAAGAATATGTTTCCTACAGCAACGTGACTGCAGTAAGAACGCAACACTTAATTATGAAATATGAGACAACTTTGACACACGAGACTACCCAACAAATAACACCTGCATCCACTCGAGGCAGGCACGACTGAAAAACAAATATGCCTCCAGCTCATTATATGAACCTCCATATATTCTCTGGCCTTTGAAGAACTGATTGGTTGGTTCAATCAAGATAACAGGGATGCCTGAAATTACAGCACGATACGCATTGGTAGTGACCCAGCTGCCATCATGGTACGACTTATATGTGCAGATCAAAGTTAAATCATTCATCTGTTGCTTCGGAAGACACTCATAGAAAGGAAGCATAACATCCACAGTATGACCACGCGATAAACATGCACGAGCAAGACCAGTTACAACATCTCCAAGACCACCCACTTTGGCTACAGGTGCCATTTCAGCAGTCACATGAACTATGTGTATAGGATCTCGATCCTTGTCTACCGTGACTGGAACATCTATAGTTACATCAGATGAAGTAATGCACTTATTCCAGAAGGGGACTTCATCACTAGGAGAAGGCCATGTAATCTTTTCTAATGTCAAACCAATTGAAGTTGCTCCTCTCTCTGCACTGACCTGAGTAGAAGCCATAAAAGAGAAGTAATCAGAACCAGCGAGATAAGGCTTGTACATTCCACATCCTAATATATACCTCAAATGTTTGATGAGGTAATCAACATATAATAAATATGGAGTTCAATAAATTTGAAGAAGAGAAGCTTGCACAACATTTTCTAGCGCATCCAAAACTCAAATTCAACACAAGTTTCAAACTCAAGCATAAACCATTAAACCATATTTTCATGTAACAAAAGCCTCAATAATTAATATACTCACTGATAGCAATGCTCTCATTTCTCCGTTGCTATGAAACAGACTTGTTAGCAAGACTGATAGGCCCCTAGCCCTATCCACCTATTTCACCAAGTAATTCTTTCCTGGACACCATTTACTAATTCTCCTTCCTTTTGAAGATATGTTGTCATTATCAAGATCATCAGGTTCAACTCCAAAAACAAAGATCAACACACTACTTCATTGCTTACACTAATACTTCAAAGACCTCAGGTCAGGTGTCTAAACATGTTCAAACTTAGCTTCCTTTTGTAATCCACTAGTCCAACATAAATCTCTCTATCTACCTTATCACACTCCTTCACAATAATCATCGAAACAACGGCATTTCGATGATCATCATAAAGCTCAATACAAAATTTCAAAATCATCATAACAATTAGCTAGCACCAAAACCAACCATTAAATAGCATCACTTACATTCATCACAATCACTACCAATGATCAATCAACTAGTACTCCTACACTCTTAACCAAACAATTCTCAAACTTTGAACTAAAAAATGCACAGGAAACACTATGTCACATCACTATCAACAAAACAAACAAAACCCACCTCAGAAATCACTCATTCTAACAAAACAACCCACATTTAAGACAAAATTACCTGAAGTGGGAGATGGGTATTGTGCAAAGTTGGAAAATTGGTAGTAAAAAAGTGGCATTTCTTTTTTGTATGATTAAATAAACTAGTGGGCAGTTTAGGATTAAGTGAGTTAAAGTGACATAAACTTGAGCATGGACTCATCATCATTACAGTGATACTTTGTGCTGCAACAGAACTCATTTTAATCACTCAAAGTACAACTAATGTACTTACCAACTAACTTTAAACACTGTCATATAAAATCTACTTTTTTCATTATTAGCTTTTAAGTGAGCAGGCAAAGGAGACAAAAGTAGAAAAGTATATCCCATGAACGGTTCTTCTTTCTTTCTTGCCAGTTGCCACATTTGGTATTACAGTCTACACTACAGTACTACTTTCTTGTTTTCAGTGCCACCTCTTTAAAAATGACAGGCCATATTCCTTTCACCTTAATTTTAGTTCATTTCGGTCCAACCTCATATAATTTAATTCATTACTTATATATTTCTTTGGTATGTAATGTGCGACAAAAAAAGTCGCAGATACGAATCAAATCCCAAACCTCATGATTGGAGTAAGACAGTTTCAACCACTTGTGCTAGATCTTTCCTTTAATTTATTACGTATGTTAGAGCGGCTAATGTTGCGCCAGAAGGGATGTGAGTAATTGAACCCTTCTAATCATTAAACCAACCTACTTCCCAATTCCATTTTATTTTGTTCCATTCAAATCATTTTAGTCAAGTTAAGTTGGTTAATTACTAATAATATTACTAAAAGATATAAATATCTATTTCCGACGACTTCTATATGTAGTATTTCCTCGTCTCATTACCACAATTCATTTTGGACCAAAGATTGAAAAAGTTTGTAAATTTAAGTCCTAAATTATTGAAATGTTGTTTGTTAGGAGAATTAGTTCTAGCGTGGGTTCCAAATAGAGCTGAACATCGGGCCGGTCGGGCTTCGGGCCAAAAACTAAGCCCGAACCCGGCCCAGTTGGGCTTTGGGCCGGGTTCGGGTAATTTCGGGCTTTTTTCGCACTTTATCACGATTTTTATACTTAGCATAACTTTCACCTTGGGTGTCCAATTGAGGTGATATTCTTTAAAATCCACTTATTTTTTCGAGATCTACACACTTGTAGTAATAAAAATACAAAATTTCAATTATAAATATATAATAAAATTTCAGAATACTTTTAGCGTATTTTTTTTACGTTTTTACTTAAAAAAGAGCTATAAATAAACAACAATTCAAAATTTCGGGCTTTTTGGGCCGGGCTATTGGGCTTTAGCCTAGTCCCAAACGCGGCCCAAAATCGGGTCGGGCCGGGAATTTGATCAGCTCTAGTTCCAAATGAGCCCATAACTTAGTATATAGAGGGCCAAAATCTAAAAAAAGGCTATTTTGGAAATACGACAGGTACATCCCAAAATGGAATAACTAGTTTCTTATAAGATCGTCTGATTGTAAGTTAAATTAGACGGATTTAAAGTGGTTACTGATGACTTAAAGGCCATGTTTGGTAAATAGCTTGTTGGGGCAAAATTAAAGGGTTTGAACAATTATAGAGGGTTTGAATGGTCAAAAAGCAATCAAGCTTGTTTAGTTGTTGGTGGGTTGGAAGAGTGGTTGGCAAAAACCCTCTAAAAATGAACCCGCTGAAAAAAATAGCGTGTTGAAATTAGAGGGTTGGAAAATAATGTAAAAAGACTTATATGTCCAATCATTAGAGAAATTTACACTTTATACCCTTATATAATAATACACATCGATGTCCGTATACGTCAATTTACAATAAATAACTACCAACTACCATCTATCGGCTAATTTTTACCAAACATTTCTAACCAACCCGCTAATGAAATTACTTAGTCAAACCCGTTATTTCTAACCCGCTACCCATTAATGCAACCTGCTATACGCTAATACAACCCGCTACCCGTTGTTTGCCAAACAGGGCCAAAGTGTCATTGCGTTAACAAAAAACGACCACTTTAATTTCAATAGTAACCAATATCAGCCCAATAATGACCACATCTAATTTTAAGTTAAGATCAAATTGCCTCTCTCAATTATTTGTGAGAATCGAAAATAGGGCAAAACCAATGAGACTAATGAAGTAATGCTTGGTGTTTTGATTGTTATTCTAACTATAATACTAATATTAATAATAACAATAATATATTATATTATTAATTAGTTTAGTCAATTTATGTTCAGATTAGGTCATTTAAGTCCAGTTCAGGTTCATTTCACAAGTTTAGCTTAGTTTTAGCGCATATGATTTATGTTTCGTGAAAGTCGTTTAACTTCAATTCTGCTCAATTGAAATAATATTAATTATATTATTTCACAAGTCAATCTTTATTATTATACCAAATTATAGTTTTAGTTCAACACATTATTTATCATATGTTATGAAATAATATTAATTATATTAATAAAAAAAACCTACATAATCTTCGATGAGAAGTATCTATGGTTAAATCAATTTTAAGTTTGAGATCTATATCACATTGGGTGGAGTAAAGTTAGTATCGGGTTAAATCGATTTTGGGTCAACTTTTGGGTCGGGTCTGGGTGGTATAAGGGGTTTAGAACTTTTTGGTTTAAGTTAAGCATCGGGTTAATAGGGTCTTCTAAGGTGCTGACTTTTTTGAGTTGTATCGGGTTGAGTTTTCGATAGTTGGAGTCAGGTATGTTAGTTGGGTTACCTTTGCTAACTATACGCCTATGCAATAAATAATAGGAAAATTTCCATTTTGGGTACCCGACATATAGTGTAATTCCACTTTGGATGCCTGTCTTTTGAATAATTCCATTTGGGGTACCCGACAGTGATACGTAATTCCATTTAGGGTACCTATCG
>CAAKMY010045715.1:0-15844 GCA_901111285.1 Corrigiola litoralis | reverse complement strand
TTTATGATGAACACTTGAAAAAACAATGAAATTAAGTGTAGGAATATAAAGATGTGATATCTCTTGTTGTGTTCTTTCATGTGTTCTTAGAAGCCTTTTATATCCCTTAAGATGTCAGAGAAATCATGCCTTAATCCCCTCTACAATAACCGTAGAAGTTAAGACATAACGGACAAAAAAAGTCCGAAAATAGTCATACCTGATCGGGGCGAATGCAGAAACTCTACCGGGTTTGAGCATACCCGACCAGGTATGGCCCAAACCCTACCGGGTATGAGCCAAAAATGTGCATATGATCTTTGCCTTGCTATTGTTGTGTTTTCTTCTATGTTCAATACCAGACCTCCTCCTCTTCTAGTATATTCAAACATGTATACATAACCCATTATATTATAAATGTTCCAACAATAGGGCCATAGGGGGTATATAGGGCTGTAAAAGAACACAAATTATTGAAAAAGACCGTTACTTTTATTATAAAAGTGGAGCAACTCTTTATAAGCTAAATTTTCTTAAATTCTCTAGACGCCTAAATTGAGTTATAAATTATATGGATTTATATGCCTTTAAGATAAAAGTAGACTGTCTCTCCCAATACTAAGTTTGGTAGAAGAAAAGAGTATTAGACTCTTTTTATTTGTTTGTTTACTTATCAAATGCATTTGGTTGAGTTTCAAGCTGTGGCCGAGTTTGGCTTTTAATATCCAAAGCTCGCATGTTTGTTGAACGATCGAGCATGAAGGTTATTCACAAACATAGCTTATTCAAGAAAACATATGTAGTTTTTCTTCTGAAGAAAGTGTTAATGCATGTTTGTAGAGGTAGGCGGAGATGATCTTTTTTCTTTGGGTGGCTTCATGGCTTGTAATGTGTAAATATGCGACTGAGCAAGTTATTTAAATAGTCAGTGAGATTTTTCATTGAAATATTAATAAACATTGTAATTTGTAAGTCTAGTTGAGGACTTGAGGGACTGCCAAAAAAGAAAAGTCTAGATGAGGCTTGATTAAGTAACCATTTCATGCAACTAGAGCTGGAAAGCCTGGAATCTACCAAGAGGGCTAGGTCTGTTGCTAATTTACAATCTTGTACTAGTCCATGTCTGATAAGTACTTCTGTTTATCTGGTACATACGCACCTAAATTTTACTGACCTGAATATTCCGAAGTTGGCCAAATAAATGATTCCTTAAGCAATTGAGTTTACTTTTCTTAAGCTTCAGCTTATGATTGTACGTCATGTAGACGATCGATCATCTTCTTCAATTTGTTGCTGATATGTTAGTGCCTCTTTTTTTCTCTGTTATTTTGTCGTTTACTTCCCCTCAAACATGGCTGAAGCTGTTATTTTATCGCTTAAGATCACTGTGAAAGTGACTGAAAATTCTAGTTTATGCAAATGAGAAGTTTATAGCCAACATCCTGATTACGTGATAACATAGACCATGTTGGCAGTTGGAAAATATGAGCAATTTTCAATAGGTATATTGCCTCTTCAACTGAATATAAAGTTTTTCATCTTATAAAAGAACTAGTGTAGGGCTTATAACTCAAATTATTGCCTAATCTAGTTGACTGTTCAATAATCATATAGCTCACACTATTTGTTGCTAATTTGTTTTAACTTTTGAGTGACGACATATGTTATCTTTGACACAATACCCATGATGCTCCCCTCAACCCAGCAGCATATTTTTGCCGAAACAAAATGTAGCTGTGCTACGGAGTATATGTAAGAGTCTTAATTAGGTTTGTAATTCCAAGATGTTTGTTTAAGCTCTTATATCGTATCATGTTTAGATATTGTTGTCATTATGGGCCAAAAATACTCATAGATACTCTCATACACTTAGAAACAGAAGTTCCGGAAGAATTTTATAAGTGGAAATTCTAGTGGCTTCTAGTTCGTTAGTTCTTGTTAATCTAAGGTACGGAGTATTAGAGTTGATTAATATGAGCAGTAAGATCTTTGTTATTTCTTCATATGAGCAACTGGCTAAGTAACATTCTCATGAAAATTTTCCAGTAATTCCCTGGAGAGCTCCTTGTGACATGAAGGGTTTTTTCTGGTTTCCTCATATTGAACTAAAATTCTACAATTTGCTAGCTAATGACACGACATACTGGACTTTCTGACATATCCAAGCGTGTAGGAAAGAGACCCTTTATAATCTTTCTTTATAGCGAGCTATCCAAAGTCAACTGTAAACAAAATACTAAAAGTAAAATAGAAAGAGGGATCTGCGTGTACGTTAATCTGAAGTTCTGAACCTTTAGAATCTGTAATCGGTTCGTGCGGAATTACTTATGATGAAAGATTATTACTTTTGTCCTTCATTGCTAATAATAAGCTCTTTATTTGACATGGCACGGTTTCATATATGTATGTTGAGCTTCTTTGCTGTAGGTGGTTGATTTTACTACGTCAACAACGGACCATTACTTCATTTAGGATTACATGATCTTCTCAAAGAATATGCTAATCTTAACGCGTACCTTACATGAGTAAGGGATATTCTTATGAGTTGACTATATATATGAGTTCAAGAATTTGCACTCCTAATTCTAAATGTTAAATTAATTCAACTCTCTTACTTTTTTTCATTTGCTAAATCAGATATCTAAAGGAAATGCCTAGTTAGGTCGTGAATAACTTGGCTAAGCATTCTTCATCTTGTAGAGAACTTAACTACTAAGTTTAAATTTGGGTACATTAGGTCTATGATATGGACATGGATGAATGATGGACTTCAAAGCTGAGATCAAACTGTTAATTAAATTGATGGTTGGATTGGAATTCTAAGATTTATTGTTCTTTTGTTTCTGAATATGTTGGCCTACATCAAAATAACATATAATCCTTTACGCTTCTATTTATCGTGAAGTAACAAATGGTTTGTGCACAATGGTTTCTATTGGAAAAACCTCTATGTATTGTGTTATTGCGATGCAGGGATAAGGTTGAGTACTCCTGACCCTCTTAACATGCTTAGGCGAAAACCTAATGATGTTGTTGATTGAAGTCTAAGAGGCTATTCTCAATGGGACAAACATGAATGTGGTTGATATATATAATTAGTCATTTTTCTTTAGCTCATCTTTTTATTTACGTGGTAATGAAGTTTCATATATCCAGTACAAACGGTTCCTCGGTGACCAATTCTTCATTAGAAAGCTAATTTTCAGGAAGTGAGCTCTTCTCCAACAAGTAGAGATACGAATCCCACAGATGTACACCTCAGATGCCCTTTAACAAGGATCTAAGGGTAATCTAAAATAATATTTGACAATTAATTAATTGAAATTATTGTACCACTTGGTGTTTTCAACTCAAAAAATGATAGTTGGCCGTACATGTATGCTTCCTTAAAATTCTATACATACATATTCTAAGCCTTCGCAAAGAAGGGATCCTTCCAACCTTCTGAATATTCAAGTTAGAGATACCAGTATCTTAAGATGGGAAACTGCTCATCTTGTGCATCTTCAAGTTCCGAAACCAATGAATATGGCTGCCTTGACAATGCCTTGCACATTCAAGCACCTGTAACTGGCAATGGAAGTCATAAAGTTGGTTCTGTCCACTCTCGTGAAGGAGCCAAAGGATTAAATCAAGACGCGGCTCTTCTGTATCAGGTCTGTTCCTTTGTCCATTCATATTCATGCTGGAAGGTGCTCTTTTAAAATATCATGGAGTGATTTTGACAATGGCAAGAACCATATAATGGATATTGCTTCTACATAATAGGTTTTTCTAATGATCGTACATCTTTTCGGGTCCTCTAAGCTGACTTTTACGTGCTATTTTTGGTACATGAAGGGATATGGTATTGAAGATGGAGCATGCTGTGCAGTGTTTGATGGCCATGGTCTAAATGGTCATATAGTAAGCAGGGTGGTAAGAAACCAGTTGCCATCATTATTAGTACAGCACCGGAAATTTATGGAATGGCAAGAATCTTTTGTCAGCGCGTTTAAAGCAGCGGACAAGGAGGTTAACCTGCTTGATGAGGACTTCAGATTCAGTGGAAGTACTGCTGTGGTGGTTGTTAAAGAGGTACGAAATAATGCAAGCATAGTTTTCATAAGCGAATTTCAAGACGCAAAAAGGATTTTTATTAGTGTAAATTTTAACATAAATATTATGAGCAGGGTGATGAGCTTGTTATCGCCAATCTTGGAGACTCTCGAGCTGTCTTGGGAAAATTAACTGACAATGGTGGAGTTCAAGCAACTCAATTGACAGTGGATCTGAAGCCTACTGTACCTGGTGAGTTAATTACGTAGAACTTTTCACTCTTGCTAAATTTGCAATATCATGTCTTCTGTGCTGCAACAGTATTTTCCTTTAGCTTGACCTTTTCTGTACTCAAATTGTTTTTCCTCCTGCAGCTGAAGCGACCCGGATCAAGAATTCTAAGGGCCGGATCTTTGCTCATGAGAACGAACCACACATCCAACGAGTGTGGTTACCTCATGAGGATTTCCCAGGCCTTGCCACGTCTCGAGCGTTCGGAGACTTTGAACTGAAGGAACATGGGATAATTGTCACTCCTGATGTCTCTCGTCACCGCTTAACATCTGAAGACCTCTTTATTGTTCTTGCTAGTGATGGGGTAAGTCTACTGCTTCTGGAAGATTTGTTTCTAGAGAAACAGAAACAAGTTTCTCGATATTCTTTTATGACCTAAACATCAGCTCCTGACATGGAGAGATGGATTTCTGGTCGAAAATTTCCTCTGCTTAGATCAAAATGTCCTGTAGTCTGTAACAGGGAACATCCTTATGAGAAAAAGTTTTTCAATAACAGATGAAAATGAAAAATAAATACATATGACTTTGTAACATCATGGTGATTGGTGGAGAGGTCCTGTCTGCATTTTCTTAGACTTGTGCTCAGTTATAACGGCTTCTTCATATGACAAATTATGTTGCGTACTTGTATCATTGGTCAATAGTTTTATGTTCATCAAATTGTAGGTGTGGGATGTACTCAGCAATGAAGAAGTTGTGTCAGTTGTGTGGTCAGCGCCGGATAAGGAGACGGCAGCAAAAGCTGTAGTAGATGAAGCTGCGGCGGCATGGAAGCGGAAATTTCCTAGAGCAAGGATAGATGACTGCACTGTCGTCTGCTTGTTCTTGCAGGATAGAGGAGACTCTCTGTTGCCTCTTACGACCTCTTGATGTTCCTTTTCACCATAGTAATCAAGACCAGAGCTTTACTTGGTTTTCATGAACCTGTAAAGGATTGCTGGTTCATCACAGTCGTGTTGAAACTTGAATTGAAGGTCATGGAGTGTTCTACTTGTGCCTAATGCGAATGTAAATGTCATCACTTATTTGTGATGCACATATATTGAATGTAAATGTGATCACTTATTTGTGATGCACATGTATTGCCATTTGTATATAAGTTTCTTGCAGAATATAGTGAGTATATATGCAATATAGTTTTAAGGATATTTAGGCTAGTCTTGATGCTCTCAAGACATCCATTATTGTTAGGATTTAGAAATATACATCAAGTTCCAAAACAAACTGACATGTATGATCAATAACTTTGTTGGATCTTCTTTAGGGTGTTTGATCTTGTCTAAAAGCCTGAATCTGTACCAAAATGGAATTGATTTCCTGTAAGTCTCTTTTGACAAGCTAAATGCATGACTTCTAATTGGTTATATATTTTTTTCGTTTATAATTGGTTTTGGATTTTATGATATGAGGTCACAACTAGAAATCACAAAAGTGTAACGCCTTCCTCACGGAAGTTCCTTCCAAGCTAAAAAAGGCTAGAAGAAAAAAAAATTAGTAAAATTTTTGAAATATATTACTCCTACCATTCAGGTCGTCAAAATTTCTCATTGCTTTAATGCGCAATTTTGATTTTTTATTTACAATGTGAGAGAAAAGGAATAGTAATGCTAGGGTATCCATTCCACTTACTATTTTTTATATATATAATAAAGTAAGCTTGCAAATTACCAAATATGGAAATGAGAAGGTTGGACTTAAATGCCTAAAAAGACAAGTGGGAAGTTTGGACTTGGATGGAGGTAGCTTAAAAAGCCGTAAGTGATTTTAGCTAGTTCACACTTCACATTTAGGTGATTCGACTTTTCCTCTCTTTTTTTTTTTAATTTATAAGAGAACCAGATTATTAAGAGTTGATCGAGTGGTTCATGACATGTCCAAATGTCCGGTAAAGTATAAACGGTCTGCTAGACTGTAACCTCTCCACCCGCCCAACAATATAAATAGGGCATAACCCTTGACCTTATCCAAACGAAAAATGACTTCGTATCGTGTTGTGCCATTTATTGGACGCCTATAGCGAAAAATCTTGCTTTTATATATTAGTGTTTTTATTTAGAGATATTTAAGTGTTGGATTAAATAATGAGCCGATATTATATTGTAGGGTTTTGCAAATTATGGGGAAGGATTTGGGAAGATGATAAATTTAGGGGATATTTAGTTTCAAAAAACAAAAGTTTAGGGATATTTGAAATTGGAGGATAGATTTCGGGGGATATTTAAAACTGGGGAGATAATGATTTTAGGGTTTGGAGAGATATATGATAGGATGATTTGGGGAAAAAAATTGGGGATAAATTTAATTTCATGGGAGAGGAATGACACACAATCTCATCCATTCATATATTTGTTATGGATGGATGGAAGAGAGAGAGAGAGAAAGGGGGTTAAAATGGAGAAATGGATAATGGACAATTATAGGGCGCTACCGGGTGGTACCGAATTTGGGTGCCACTCTCTCACATGTATTATTACAATGCTTGGTGGCCCCCATCAATAGGGGAGATTATAATAATACATTGTGAGAGGGGTGACGCCCAAATTCGGTACCACCGGGTGGCGCTATCTTATTTTCCATGGATAAAACGCATCATAGAAGGATGCTATACATACACATGGGTGGTGGGAAGGCTGTTACAAGGGTCAGAGTGGAGTGAGAAAGGTGAACGGGGTGGGGTAATGCTTTGGTTGCCAACTATAACGCAATGCCTGGTTATTGGTTCACTTTGGAGAAAGCAGTAAAACGATGTAGTTTTGGAGCGTGATTGGCATTTTACTTCAATCACTGTGATTGAAGTGGATGCAATGTGGAGAGAATTTGAACATGTAACCTAACCTTTAAGAGCACCTCAATCCTAGAATTAGCAAGCCTAATTTCTGTTCAAGGCCCAAACACAGACTATATTCAATTGTTATATTCATCCTTTTTTATTTCTTATTTCGGTGCATAATGTATCGTACAAAAAGTGTGCAATATAATTTGCTATATGAGCTACATTAAAAGAACATTAGCACAACAAAACGAAGAATCCATCGTTACAGCCAGTAAAAGAAGAAAGCACTTAAAAAGATTCTCATATCTACCAGTTCTCCAAACCAAACGCCGAAGACAAAAAAGCAGGATAGAAATTTAGTCTACAGCTGAGTAAGCTTAAAATTGAGTTTATGATGTAGGGTGGAATAGAAAATGATCACCACGACAAATACACTATTACGAGACACAAGTAAACTACAACTTTGTTGCCAATGCTCACTCCCATTCTTTCAAGAAAGTTGGTTTTTCGGAGATGCCTCTCCAGGCAGATCATCATATGACACCGGCACTCTAATCCTATCATGTACAGACCTTCGTTTACCTGCAACGCAAGGCTGTATTCTTTGTTCTTCTGTTGGGGTTTTCATTTCAAGATCACCATCTGAAATGATGCTACCTGTAGCCTTGCTAATGACTCCCTCGACAGACCTTTCAGATGGAATGTTGCTGTCTCCCGGTGCTTGCACAACCCTGGGATGCTTAAATTGTCTCTGCGAAGATCCAAAAAATGAACTTAGAACACACAAACATTCACATCAGAAGAGAGCCCAATACAAAAAAATTTACTCCAGCAGTAGCATAACACATTGATAACACAACATTCTACCAGGAAACACAGGGAGGTGATATTTACACACCAAAAATTAATTTCTAGACTCCTCCATGTGAGACATGTTGCATTCCGAGTAGAACAGAATTGGGAGAATCATTGTACCTATGAGGTTTCCCCTATGTAATAACAGATCCTCTATCAATTTTTTTTACCCTAACTAGTGTACGCGTCAAAAAAAATGACCACTATATGAGAGGTGCACTAAGAGTCTAAAAGCATGCTCTCATAATATGTAGCATCAAAAACCAAAACTGGGAGCTGGAGTGAGATCACTCCCAAATATAGACATATAGAACCAAATAGTCATTATCGTATTAGATTGGTGTGTGAGTGAATTCTATATTGCCTAACACCTTGTTTGGATAGAGACATAGAGGAGAGCGAAATGGAGGTATCAACGACCCATTGTTTGGATAGCTAATGAGTGGGAGTGAAGAAGGGCAGGGGAGAGAATTGGAGGGAGTTATTTTCCTTCCTTCAACCAAAATTGGGGAGATTTGGAAGGAGATCTCTCTTCTTCCCTTTCAAGCACCCACCTTCCCCATAGATTCTCTTTCCTCCTCCCCCTCCCTCTTCCAAATGGTAGACTTTTGTCTCTCCTTCCCTTCCTTCTTCACTCCCCTCCCTTTCCCTGCATTTTTCTTTCTAAACAAGCTGTTATACCAAGTCATACCACCTAGGAAAAGTTTCTTTCATACAAGCTGTACTACAAGCATTCATTTGAGAAGGATATGATATATGCCAGATGCAATTCATAGTGATAGAAGTCTAATCAGTAAGGAAAGCCACAACACAAAATATGATAAAAGGAGGGACGTAGTAATAGTTTACTCACCTCGAAGTCCTTCCCCTTATTCATTATTTCTTTATAGGCATTTGGGTCCCGTGTTTTGAGTATATTCCATAATATGCCTCCACCTGTTCTATATCGATTACCTTCAGCAGTCTTCTGGCCACCACATGCCTGAATTGCATATACCTGCCATTTTACAAATGCTATGAATAAAAATCCATAAAGATAAAAACCCGATGACATCTTATGAGAACCGAAAAACAGAAATAAGCCATATAATTAGCACCGAAATACATAAACAGTAAGTGATAAGAAACCCACAAAGATAACCATGAAAAAAGCTAAATTAAGCACTAAGTTAGGAAAACCAAGATTGCTACAATGCAAACATCCAGGAGGACTGACATCCAAAAACGTGCGGTCAGAACCAGTACCACATTTCTCAGCATATCCACCTCTAGTCACTGGTTTAATTTTTTTTAAGAACAAGGAGACCATTACAGGATAATCTGTCCATCAAATAATTTATCTTCAATAACTACTTCACCAAAACATATCCCAATCTTAATAACGACCTCGAGAGATCATATGGGAAGGGGAGCCAAGAAAGGACTACCAATGATGTAAACTTCTGAGAGCAGCCTTTTAGATATACTTTAGAATCTCAAAATTATGTAAGGTCTAGTAGCTCTCTGTTGAATCTAGAGAAGCTAGGTCCAGATACCTTTTATCAACTTCCATCACAAATGGAACAATATTAGCTTTCAGAACGTCTTTGGATTTAGCAACATTGCAACTAAGTCATTTACAGAATATATGATGGTGAATTCCTCACAAAGTTCAGCAACTAGTCATAGACCTACATTAGAAGTACAGCGCAGAGTCAATCACCCACAAAGACATCTCAGCCCAGATATCTCAACAACTGAAAGTATTAAGCTTCTGGAAAACGCATCTGCAAGGGTTGGAAAACAACATTGTACATCAGAAACCATAGAGAACTGAGTCTATATGTGTCGATTTGGCTGGAAAAAAAATCCTTATTTGTCTCACCTTTTGAATAGAAGGATAAGCAAAGATTTGCATGGGCAAGTTCACATTGATGGTAACTTATCAAGTATCAACCTATAGTTGCCACAGAAAGCAAATAAAATGTAGACTGATTAAGAGTCACTCACATTGAGTTTTTTACGACGATACAACAACAGTACATACTCAAGACTCCACCTAATGCTCTGATAGATGGCTATTTCAAGAGGTGGTCTCACTTCTAGAAAGATCATCTATACATTGATAATCTTCTCGAGTTATCTGTAACAATTAACAGGAGAACAATTGACCACAGGTCGACAAGAAGCAGTACAAAAGAAACAATTTCCTATCAAAAAACCAAAAAGACTCCTCTTTCCATTATTACAACAAATACAAACGGGTGTCTTTTTTTTTTTTTGGGGGGGGGGGGGGAGATGTTTCAAGAGTCATAATCAGATAAGGTAAGAGGTAAACGTCAACATTCCACCAGCTATTCCCAAGTAGTATAGAGCCATTAGGTTAGTGTACTTAGAACCATTTTTCTTGTCTTTTTTTCTTCTTCTAAAGAACACAGTTCGGCGAAAAAATTATTATGACCACACTCAAGGGCTAAGATTTCTCAGAATTCAAAGTCAGTGAATAATTTACCTCATTTACGAGATCGCCCAAAGCAGATATTCCCAGAACACCAATAGCAGTATATACCAGATACGATTTTCTCTCTCTCAACCGCTTACAAACATCAACGACAAACCTGTACAACAGAAGAAACAGAATTTAGGATTCTATCAGTGATAAGCATGTCATACAATACCATGAAAACAGTTCAGGAACGCTGCAAAAACTTAAAAAAAAAAAAAGTTTATGGAGTCATCCCAGTGCAAATACAGATTTCTAAGACAAAACAGAGATGATATTGAAGTTTCCACAACTCAATAATGATGGGAGATTCTAAGATGAACCACAATGATGGAGTCTATTACGTCGACCAGGTAACACTCCTAGAGTCGTAGAATCCAATATAACTTGGCACTCTGGCAGTACCTTTTCGATTATGTACCACACAAGTACACAACCAAAAAGGAGATTATGAGTACCTGAATATTACAAGGAAAACGAACTTGACGCATTTGTGTTGGATATGTCTTAGCAGTCTGTCTCATATGACGTGTGCAGGGAAGATAGGTTGACATAAAAAAGGGCCAAAATGTTTGTATATTGACTATAATAATCATACAAGTCCCAGTAAAATGCATTAATACAACTCGAAGGAAAAGCGCCACACTAAGGAACTCTGCCTGAGACTAGGAGATTCAGTATAACACCATCAGGACACATGCCATTGCATCTCTCCTCCATATCATTCTTAGAATAGAAACTACGGAGTACTAGTCTATACCACAAACAAAAGTCATCAATGGCACCAATAAAACTATTGGCACACAAATGAAGCTCAACTGCCACAACAAAAGCTTTTTCTTAATGACCCCCCCTCCCCCCCAAGCCCCCCTTCTTAAGCCCAGCAGACTTCAATTAACTCCCAAACCACAAGTCAAGGTATATGCATACCATTCGGCCTTACTTATACCACTCACATAACGATCATAAAAAACTCACATGCTTGTCAGCATTTCCTATGCTGCGAAGATGAAGCATACAAAGAAACCACTCAAAGAGTACATAAAGTAGAATAGAGAAAAAAAACTTGACATCATAGTTATAAACTTATATGCATTAGATAAGCAATTCACAGCAAAGGAAATGCCGATAAGCGGTATGAAAGGAAGCAATGCTACTAAAATATTATGAGAGATATGCTAGGCAGAATGAAACCTGTCGATGTCCATGCCGATTGATCCAGGGGCAGATTTCGGTTTCCTCTTATTCTTCTTCTTCTTCCTTTTCTTCTTATTCGTATTATTCACAGATTGGGCATCTTGCTGGTGCAGTAGAGTTTTTCCTTCCTTTTCACTCCCTTCGACAACATTCCCTGAAATCTGCCCGTCCACGACCTCTCCCTCTTCGACATCCATCATCTCCATATCTTCACTATCTCCCAAGCTCAGTTGTTCATTAAGAGCATCTAATATACTTTCGCCTACCTCCATGATCCCGCCTAAACAAGAATTAAAATACACATCAAAAGGCTGCTACTTAAAGGTATATCATCCAATTTCAACCTAAATAACATATCAATTAACCAATGCAACATATATAATCTCGGTATCGACACAAAACCAACCGAAAGATACAAAATTTCAGATTGCCCATTGAAAAAGGCAACAAATAAAGTTGCAACCTTTCTTTCCAAACCCATATTATTCAACAATTAATGTTACATATATCACTAACAACATAAAGATATCAAATTTTAGATACCCATTACTCAAAATCTCAACCTAACCAAGAATACCATGATCATATCCCAACCAAATTAATAAAGTTCAAACCTTTCTCAAAGAATGTGACAAATAGTACCACCATAACACTAAAACTATCAAATCCTATGATGGGCACTAACTAAAAACCTTAATCAACTTAGCCAGTCAATCAAATAGCAACTAAAATTAAATATATTTTTTAGCTAGTGGTATATTAACCTCATAGACCCCATAACATGGAAATTAATAATAATAATAATAATAACGGGAAAAAGAAAAATAGAACTGTAAAAAAGAAGATACAATATGGGATTTTAATTAGAATAGATAAAAACTTTACCTTTGAGGGTAAAAAAAACAAAAAAGGTGATTTTGACCTTAGTGTAGTGATGTTTTCTTGTTGGTGTGGAGGAAGAGAAGACCTGCCCTAAGGTTGGCTACTTGGCTCATATAAAGGACTTCTAATAATAGCGGTCCACTTCACCGCCAAACTTAAACAAACTCGAATTCAGTTGCATAGTTCACCAACACTATCGTGATTTTGCTAAGAAAACATAAGGTAAAATTGGAGAAATTACTCTTTGCCGTCTTAGTGATGTTACCTAACTCGAATTCGAAGTAAATTGAATGATAAAAATAAAAAAAAAATCAGAGATATTATTTTGCCCCTATTTGTCAAGATCTATTGCAAACATATGAGAGTATGTACTCTTAAATATATTTGTATATAAATTTAATGTAAATAAAAAAGGCTAGTTAGCATGAGATCTTTTTATTTTAAGTAAAGATTGTCTTAAAGTGCTCGTTTATTGGCTTAAAGTGGTTAGTTTATTACAGTGTTAATAAAAAAACTAATTGATTACTTTTCATTCAATTTGTCACTATATCATATTTAAAGTTAAAATTACACTTTTTAAAAATAATTTGTGATAATGAAAGGTCAATATTGTGGTAATTGACTCCACTCCTAGTTGAGACGAGATTAGTTTTAAGGAGTAGGTAATTACTTGTATGCACTTGAAACTCGATATTCAGTAAATAAATCGTTCACTTCGAATTGCAGCGGTGCTTGTATAGTCACAACACAATAGATGATTTCTTGTGCTCTTTCATGATAATATATTATCTAGTAGTGGTCGATAGTGTATGATTTCTTGTTGAATTTATTATGTCCATTTTTTTATATGATTGCTTTTATTGCATTGTGAGAGGATTATGCTATAGTTTTGAAGGTGATGATAGGTGATGTCAAATTATTATGATATGATTATATTTATTAATTTTCTTAATGAGTATGGTATGATTATTCCAGGTTTTTTTTTTCCGCTATGTATGTAACCATTCCTAGCTGTCATTAAAGTGTAGATGCTTTTGCTCTAATTCACTATCATAACAATAACCATAAGAGCATTACCATTACCATTACCATTGGGGCTTGTCCCCTCTATGACTATTATACCGAAAAGAAAAAACCATTACCATTACCATTACAATCACTACGGAGTAATTCACTATCAAGCATTAAAGTATCAAAATGTCTACTTCGTTTGTAGATGGCCACTTATAAAGCATATTGTGGGACCATGACCACTGGGAAGAGACATACAAGGGCCATTGCCAATATCTGCAACGCTGGAGTGCACAAGGATCAGATGACTCAAGCTATATCATTAGTGTGTGGGAACAATTAGTTAAACTTAAACCGATAAATTGACATCTGGCCAAGAAGTCTACGTATTCATGTGAATAGACTTGATGATACCAGAATCTGGAATCAAAGAAACACACGCAAAGTATCATGAGATTCCATAATCCGCAAGGAGGGCCACAGTGTAAATTCAGTTCCTGTCTGATAGGTTCGTCCTTACTACTGTCCCGATGTTGTAAATTTCGTATAGATGAGGGCAATTTAAAGCTGGTTTGTCCTTTAATACAGAACTATTATTTGATCCGTGCGGTACATAATTATGCTATTATTATACTTTATAGATTATGTTATTCGTTAATTCGTGTTTAATTATGGTATTATCAAGATGAAATTCAAGGTGACATTTTTATTAGGAATAATTAATGGGAATAACCCAAATTTGGCCCTTTCCTTCTTTTTTATTAATCCTAACTTTCGTTTATTCCTCATTAATCCTAAGTTTCATTCGCGATTTTTCTGCTGCACCCATTCTAACGAAGCTCCCTTTCCAAATTACATGGCACTCCCAAGCCTAGTCGTCATCTCTTTAATCTCCCTTTTTCTATAACATGCGCTTCTCCACTTCCACACACTCTCTCTCCTCTGATACCCACAATTGACCCACCTCGTTCACCCATCTCTCACCCATCTGCATCATTTCAGCCACCTACCAACCCACCATCTCAGCCACAACAGCTCCTCCTCTTCTCCACCGCTCACCTTGCGGCTCCTCCTCTTCTCCATCGCTCCCCTCGTCATCCCTTGAACTGACCAAAACAAAACACCATGACATCCAAAACCACTGAATTAACCACCATCAACAACAAATCATCCCTCACCCACCCACCTTTGACATCTACCCCTTAAGGGAAAACTTACAATGCCCACAACATGAAAAATGATGATGTTTGGTCGTATGATAACAATATTGGTTTTTGGGATAATATGCTCGTTCGGTTGTGAGATAATATTGATGGGTTCATGTGATAGAAATTGGTCACTTGTGGGATAGTATCGTTGGGGCAAGAGATAGTATTGTGGGTGGTGGAGTGGGTGAAGTTGGTTTTTTGGTGGCCATCGAGGTCATGGTGGGAATGGTGCTTTTGGGTGGTGCCTCGGTAGACTGCAAGTGGTGAGAGAGGGAGATGGAGTAAGTGAAAAAATGGACATAGTTACATTCTTATGGGTGGATGAGCATGGAAGCAATCACTCATGGGATGGAAGTAGGGGTAGGGGGCAGATAGATAGAAAAGGGTACAGGGGAAGGGAGATATTGGAGAATAAAGCGAGGGAAAGAGATTCGTGTAAAAAAGTTAGGCTTGGCAAATGAGGTTTGTGAAAGCGGGTGCAACAGAAAAATCTCGAGTAAAACTTAGGATTAATGGGGAATAAATGAAACTTAGGATTAATAAAAAAAAGAAAGTGTCAAACTTGGGATTATTCCCATTCATTTTTCCTTTTTATTATTATTCAAAACTCCCAAAGGCATGTGCAACTACCTTAAGCTTTGATTGAAACACTAAGAAATTTACCAATTTCATTGTTTCCGTTAATATCTCATACATTGCTAGAGAATTAGGAAAAAGAGAATCAGATTGGATGACTAATCTAGTTTATCATTTTTTTTATTTAGTCTGAAATGTGCGTACAAAGTTGCTGATAAGAATCAACCCTTAACCTCGTACTTGGGATAAGAGAGTTGTAACCACGTGAACTAGTTTTTTTCTTATCTAATTCATCATTTCAAACATAGTAATTTACGACATTTTTCTAGTTAGAACAAATTAGACAATATCTTGTACCAAAACAAGTTAGTTGTTTGTCTTGAGAGAAAACATTTTTAATCCTTCTTTAATTCAAAAGTCACTTGTTTTAAGCGCATAGAAGTATATTTTATTCCATATCATTGATCCATTTTCTGTTGGTTTCCTAAACCTATGATTAGTCATACTAATTGTGATTAGCTACACTAAACTAATCATGCCCAAGATC